>KZ809862.1:66255-84597 GCA_000696205.2 Oncopeltus fasciatus
TGGGGGGGGGGCGCAAACAACCAAATCCAGACCCTGCCAGTGACGAGTCAGCTGATGGGGTTGTCGCTACTACGGCTTCCCGCCCCCGCGCACATTTCCCAACACAGAAATCCCCGGTGGGAGGAAAGGGAGAGTGCAGTTGAAGGCAGCGCTCCACTACTAGGGAAAGTGGCCCGCCAGATCGATTCCGACCATTGCCCCGGGTCATGGATCCTACCCCACGCCTTTCAGTACTCATATTTATATGTCTGGAAATTCAAATTATTAATTATAAATATGAGTGATAATTTAACAAAATAAAATATTATTAAGAATAACTTTAGCAAATGTTATCCCGGATATACTAATTAATTAAAATCTAAATAGCAATCAAATGGAGAGTTTTTTGACCGTAGATATTATTATAAGATTTTTTTTTAGTTGTGCTTCGGTCAAGTTAGATTTTAAAAAAAATACCAATTTAAAAAAAAAAAAGAAGTGTATTTTACCATACTCTCCCGGGAGAGAGAGAACGTCGTGTCACCAGGATCTCATTTTCATGACACGACGTCCCCTCTCGCCTTCGTGATAGTCCTGAAGATGGCTTACTGTGCAAGCCGAAACGTCTGTACACGATAAAAAATACACTTTTTTAAAAATTGTATTTTTTGATCTACCTTGACCGAACCCCAACATAATAAAACATCTAATAATCTAAATAGCAATGTTTCGCGACTGTACTGTAATGCAGATAGAGAGCATGTAACATCAACTTTTATGTTATTTAAAAAAAAATAGGTAAATATTTCTTTATATTACTAAAACCTACCAAGCATAAATGGAGAGTTTTTGACCATGTAGATTATAAGCATAGAATTCGTTGGGGTTAGGTCAAGGTTGATTTTTAAGAAATACAATTTAAAAAAATGCCAGACAGTCATGAAGATTTTATCCAAGCGAAAACACGCCCCCCCGAGCCGTCCCCTAGCCCTAAGGTAGGCTTATAGTGTAAGCCGAAACGTCGGCACATAATAAAAATACACTTTTTAAAAAATTGTATTTTTGGATCTACCTTGAACGAACCCCAACAAAAAAATCTAATAATAATAACTATGGTCAAAAAAACTCTCCATTTGAAACAAAAAATAGATTTATGACTTCTGAAGAATTATTCTTGCTTTATTTCTATTGAAATTCCTAGGTAACATTCTATTATTATGAAAATTCTAAATGCCCCCCAAAAAATATTATATTGATAAAAGAAGTGTTTAGCTGAACTAAAAATTTATATAATTATTTAAGGGCATTTCTAAACAACCATCCTAATTTTTTATCATATCTACTGGTTGTTTTTATAGACCGAAGGGGTCTAAGAAACGTCATGTATGTATTCATATCTACTTGGCCGGACCACAGAGATCTATCTATATCTACCACCCACACAAATTCGTATGGACTTTTTGGCAGTTCTTTCCTTAAAAGCAGGACAATCTTCATTCCCCTAGCCTGAGTTGATGCAGCAACAAACTAATGGCTGACTGCGAAACGGAGAACGAAATTATATCTTATTTATTCAGGGCAGCGATATATACGCCAGTATTACTGAGGAGGTAGTAAATCCTTCCTTCTCGCTGATACACCAGTATCAGGGGGGGAGATGAGCTTTCGTAATAAGAAGGGGGCGAATCTGTCCATGGTGATAACACATTCAGCCTTTTTCCAAAGTTTTTAATAAACTCAAGATAGAATGAATAAAACAATCAAGACATATTTTAGGGCAAATGGTAAAAAAACGCAGGACAATTTTGACTTTTATCAGTTTTCGCAATGAACATCCAGTGAATACAATCCTTTCAATCCAAAGTCCTGAGAATAATTCCAAACGCTCCATATTATGTATCCAACTCTACTCTTCATTATGACTTCAATATTCCTTTCGTCCAAGACTTAATCTCCACCCGCTTTACACTCTTCTACAGCAAGCTTCCATTTCACCCTAATCCATATGCCATATCCCTGTCGTTGGGCTCCAATCCTTACAACCCTCCCGACGACTAAAACCAATATGGACTCCCAACCTCTTGGGCATTATCTGCTAAATTTATTGGGAGTGGGGTCAACGGGCCCCCTGCAATGTAAGTGACATTACATTTATTGTTTATGTGTGTGTGTGTGTGTGTGTGTATATATATATATATGTTATAATTAGTCATCAAATTACAAGATGTTTCATTAGCAGAAAGTAATAAATAAACATTTTTTATATAAAAAGAAAAAAAAGTTCCAACAAGTAACAGAAATGTATTAAGTTATCTTTCCTACAATATCACAAGATATACTCTTTTTTTTTACCTTCTGTAGATCAAGAAATAACGCATCAATACTCATACAATTTGAAAAATACTAAAAGCATAAACTAAGAATTTTATGTATATTTTAATTTAAAACGAATTTAATATTATGATACTTTACTCCGTTTTATTTTTCTATAAATCTGAAAATCTATACCCTACTTCAAAAAGTGGTAAGACTGAAGAGTGATAGATTTTGATTTTTGAAGGTAATAATAATGCTAATAGTAGAGTAGTAAGGAAAATATGCTTAGCGAAATTTGGTCTGTTTTAGGTTTTTGGATTAATAGAAATACTAATTTTCTTTAAATGCGCTATATCTGACTATGTGTATAGCAAAAAAAAATTGATTAATACAAATTTTAGGATACTTAACATACAATTATTAACAAAAAAAAATTTTTTTTTTCTGACATGCACAGAGACATAGTGAATCACAGATTCGGCAGCTCTGAAAGTGGTAGTATTAGATTTGGGGAAGGTAAAATTTTGAAAAAATAAGAGTTTATAGCAGAATTTAGGTCTCTTTTCAATTAGGCAATCAATGAAAGGCAAAAAGAGAGTTTGTTGACCGTAGATATTAGTCTAAGATGATTTTAGTTGGGGTTCGGTCAAGGTAGATCCAAAAAAACACATATTAAAAAAATGAATTTTTTTTTTTTTTTTTTTTTTTTTTTTGGATCTACCTCGACCGAACCCCAACTAAAATCATCTTAGAATGAAAGGCAAAGTCTTCATGAAAATAATAATTAGTACAGCATGTGATACGGGTCTCACTGACCCGCTATTCGCGAGTTTCAAAATCTGAACTAGGAACAGTTCAAAA
The DNA here is from genome assembly GCA_000696205.2 of Oncopeltus fasciatus. Classification (NCBI taxonomy): domain Eukaryota; kingdom Metazoa; phylum Arthropoda; class Insecta; order Hemiptera; family Lygaeidae; genus Oncopeltus; species Oncopeltus fasciatus. Next base: position 69,412 of record KZ809862.1, read on the forward strand.
AAATCCTGGATGCGGTAGAAACTGAATGTAAATTCATGATTTCCGCTACACGATGAAATCAAATTTCTGTTAAAATGAGTTGTTCGAGTTACATCTTTTATTTGGAAAGTATTTATTTCAAAGAGAATAGCGAAACAGTTTAGTATAATCTGGTTATTTGGTAAATTACTGGAGTAAAAATATTAGCAAAAAGTGTAAACTCCCCTCCCATAGCCGTATTATAATTATTTTCACGTGAGGCTAAGTAGATTTCACTGAATCAATATATTCACGGTGGTCAGATGATGCGGCTTTTGAAAAATGTCAACGTGTCTTCCCCAATCCTACCTTGGAGAAGCTAAAATATGGGCAATTTAAAATTACACAAACGCATGCGCCCATAAATAATTAAAATGATGGCATAGAATTTAGTATTTAAGCTATTTATTTTATAATAATATTTTATTATGAAGTTATTTTTTCAAACTGTTAGTCGAGTTTGTAGCTGAAATGGGGTAAAAGTTGAGGGTTTAAAGAGAGAGAGAATATAATAACAGACGCGCTACCAGAACCCCCTCCACCCACCTCTCCAGAGATAAGTGCGCGTGTGTGGGGGGCATTTAACCCCCGTGCGCCCCGACCGAAGTGTGCGGGGAAACAGAGGAGACGCGGAAGGTGCACTGCCGGTGTGTTGTGGGGGAAAGGGTATTTACAAAGGCTCCGTGGAGCGGGGGGAGGGGAGGCGGAGAGATCGATTGACGCTGGATTGTCCAGGGTCAAGGTGAGTGTGGCGTCAGAGCCGGCAACTCCTCCTCTACCACTATCAGGCGCAAAAAATATGGCGCGTACTCTCACACTTCTGCATGTGCAAATTCGGGGTTATGCTTCTCCTTCTAGCTCCATTGTACTACTAACATTTGTTCGATGTGTAGCCGAAAAATACTCTCTTATAACTACACATATACATTCATAGTGAATCTTCATAGATTAAAAAAAAAATATCCATAAATACTCACAATCTATTAATACATAAGTACCTATTATAAGGTATAATAATGATATATTAATAATAATAACTATAATAATAATAAATTTGGAGATATTTAGTTGACCTTGGAACTTTATGAGGAAGGATTGGTTAGGGAATCGGTCTTGAATTTTGAATAAATAAAAACTAATTTGTAAACAGAAACTTTTGCATTAATTATTATCACTTCAGACCTTTTTCAGGGCTGAGTAACAAAAGAAACATACCAATAATATATAAAACCATTTAAAAGTATACAAATACAAAATAAAAAATATGAAAGAAAAGGAATGAATAAAACAACAAGATTGTGTGTTAATCAAAAATATAAATATATGAGTAATAAGGCTAAATATTGGACATATACAAGATAGAGGAAAAATACGTTGTAAACAATTTGATAAGTGCACATATGCACCCATGGGAGTGTTGGAGGGAGAGACTCCTCTACATAGGATAAATAAAGACCACATCCCCGACCAATCCTTCTTCGCAATAATAATTGCTTATTAATAACTGTTATTGTAAATATTTTCTTATGATTTTTATATTACATACTTTATAATTATATATAATATTTAAAAGAAAAACATTCTAATCATTTATCTCTACCTATTGTAAACATAAAATTTTAATTGTATTTAAATGTTTTAATTTTTGGTGTACTTGAGTTAATAGAGGATGGTCCAAGCTGAATGTAAACTAATTTATTATAAACAAATATTTTAAAAGAACATATTTAAGTATACTTAGGCAAAGGATTGGACGATAAGATCTGATTAGGGGGACTCTCATGTCTAGCGCTGAGGGTCGAGTACGCCTTGGGCAATCGAAAAGAGATGAGATATTTATCAAAAAATAAAATCTTTCCCAATGACGTGGGTATTTAGAATAGGGTGGCGATCAGTAGATTGCCTTTCCTTTCACCATGGCAGGAAATAAGAGTTCAAAAAATAAAAGTTTACTTATTACATCTTAAAACTGGAAATGAAATAAGATTTAGAGGAATGATGATAGGCGAACTGGGGCAGCGAGGGAAGAATAAAAGTCCAGTCTCATCTTAGAAACTTACTTTTTGAATGAGTTACTTGAATGTTTAAAAAAAAAAAAAAAAAAAAAAAAAAAAACTTTTCTATTCCTTCAATTTGATATATCTTCGAATCTCTAGGAGAATAGTCTTCAGGCTCGATAAAGTATATACTGATGATGAGCAGACAGCAGGAGTAATCCGCTCGGCCAAATTTGAGAAGCAGACGAAACATCATCAGGTTTGGAACATCCTTGTTGTCCCTTATCGCGGGAATGAGCCTATACATGTACAGCAGCCTATTTCGCTCACGCTGCTAAGAACCATAAGCCAAAGGATTTATTTATTACAGGTTCAGGTTTAGAAAAGCAATTGTGTATCAGAAAAGACTAAATAATTATCAGTAAAAAAAAAAAAAAAATAGAGTAGAGAAGATTTTTTACACTCGCATACACGTTTACACTCCACTGCATCAAAAAAACATTATTAATTTTTCAAATAAACTCCCACTAATAATGCACCGATTTTTTTAATCAACGAACTCAGACTTTTCATTTAACAGAAAATATATAAAAATGAAAATAAATATTTACTAACAATTAATATCGACTTGATGTCACATTTGTTTGACAAAATATTCCATTTGTTCGTCTTACAATAAAATTAAATATAAACATTGTTGATTTTATTAGATCGCTGATATAATGTAATGGTCTCACGAGTCGCTTGCAATACTTGCCTGATTTCCATTATGCACGAACTGCCCTTGTGATTATTCGATTACAACACGTGATTAAACATAGAATAACTATGCTTAACATAATGATTATATGCTTGATCGCGATATGCAGTCAGTTTCTCAACAGAGAAAAAAAGTATATCATGAAGAAGTCAAAGAATATATATATAAGAAAAAAAGCGGCAACAATTTTTACAATTTATTAGTTCAAATAGGTTAGGTTCAGGTAAATGAGTACGGAATGTTGCGTGAACAATTCGTACCATCCATTGCATTTTACGAATACCGGGAAACCATACAAAGACATCTCGGAAGCCAAAACTCTTTAAAAATTTTGAAATGATCCAAGTCGGTTGATACTGTCGATCTACGCAGGGAGTCGCATTCCAGAGATCATGCTATAATACTTATTGCACAAAGAAGAAAAATGTCAGGTTCGGTTTGATTAACAGTACCGCTCCCATAAGGTTGTCAAGAGTACGTCATAGAAAGGGAGGGGGGGGGGGAAGTCTTTAAGGGGCAGGAGAATATCAAGAGAGGAAACTAAGCAGTCGTAAATATTACTAGCCTCGCATGACTAAGCTGTCGCAGGAGTGTGGAACTAAAACATTTTTATAGGTGTCGACATAAACACAGTGTCACTTTAAAGGGGGAAACATATTTTACGATTGTACCTCGATAACTTCTTCGTAGCGAAGAGCTATGGGGAGAGTTACTCATGGACGGCCTGTCAGGTCAAATGCGGGAATACTGGAATAACTTTATTTCAGAGGGCTGAACACAATTTCAGCTTTTACAGGTATATGCTAGACAATTGTCTAAGAGTGAGAGAGAGGAGGGGGAGAGAGAGATAGGCCACCCCCCCTGGACGGGAGGCAAATACAATTTTTGAATCAAAATTGAAATTGTTCAGCAAAAGTCGTACATTAGATGGAATAAGCCTACTAAAACTCACGGCATACTGACATGCAGTTCACAAGCAGTTTAGTGAGTTTACTACTCAAAATTTACTTATTTTTTTGTCATTATGCCAATCTTTTTATTAAATGCGTATAATTTTATTCGTGATTTAAAAGGCGATTGCATTAACATCTTATTATATATATGNCGCACGCACGCACGCACGCACGCACGCACGCACGCACGCACGCACGCACGCACGCACGCACGCACGCACGCACGCACGCACGCACGCACGCACGCACGCACGCACGCACGCACGCACGCACGCACGCACGCACGCACGCACGCACGCACGCACGCACACACACACACACACACACACGCACGCACGCACGCACGCACGCACGCACGCACGCACGCACACACGCACGCACGCACGCACACACACACACACACACACACACACACACACACACACGCACGCACGCACGCACGCACGCACACACACACACACACACACACACACACACACACACACATATATACATACATACATACACACTCACACCGACTCAGCCAGACGAAATCAGCGAAAAAGAAATTTCTATAGGCTAAAAATTAACCGATCTATATTATGCCAGAGAACGAACTGAATGGGAAGACTTCTAGGTGGAGAGAAGAACGACAAAGGTTCTACAGAGAAGGTAGCTGTTTGACAACTGAGAAAACAGAATCGTTAGAGCTTAGCGTGATGCATTTGGTCTCAAATATGTATAACTAGGTTAGAGCTAAGAAAAACATATATTACCTTGCTCGTCACCTTACTGTGTACCTGGTGGTAGTTGTCCGTCTTAAGATGAAATAACCAATACAATTCCTTCCCCACAATTATTTCATTTTTCCACACGAACGTAAACAACTTTATTAAGTCTTATTCAAGAGCTCTTAAATCTTTATGATAATTTACCGTTTCTTCTTCCGGGTTGGACCGTGTTAAACATCTGACGACCGTCGAAGCCTACGTGAACATCTTTATGATAATTCTCTACTGCAACAGTTACTGACATGCAAAAGGCGTAGATACAGTATGAGCATAAATGAAGTGAATGGAGAGACAGCAATCTAAGTCATTGTTTAATCGGAAGTATTGCGTTAATTATAATGTTAAATTATTTCCTGTTGTTTGATTTTATAATATTGCTTGTTATGTGAGAATGACATAAGACTTTGTAAATGAGATTTGAGACGGGAAAGATTACCTGGATAGTGCCAGTGCGATGGAGGTCCCGTCCAGCCAGTCACATGGTTTGTCGATCTCTCTTCGCAAGTGAGAACCGCTGAAAAATAAATAAATCTGTAAGTACACCTATATAATATATTAAAGAAAACAAATTAAAACCGAAAATGGGTCTTAAAGTTTTACATTTATTCTTTTACATTTGAACTACTACATTTATTCTATAACAGGAGAGGGATTGGGGTAATACTAAATATTTGAATATTTTACAACGAAAATTTGTAAAGACATGTTTGCAGAGAATCCTTTCTCAGGGTGGTAGATATGACCCAGAAGACTGGTCTCATTCAAATGTAAATATACCGTTTCAGTTGTCAGCTAAGTTTGTAAGGCCCCTCTTCCACATTTCTGAATTCTACCAGTCTCCAAAGAAATAATAAATATTCATTTAATCTTTTAAATAAAATAAAAATATAAACAATAGGTTCACTTTGTTCTCACTATAATACCTGTGTGAGTGTTCCTAAAATGTTTAGAACAAAAAAAAAAAAAAAACTACAGGTCACTTATACATTCGCCAAAATTATTCTCTTCAAAGAGTGTCGACCACAGGTAGATAGGTATAAATATAAATGTTTGGCTCTTAAGAGTTATTTTAAAATTGTATCCCTCACTTTATGTGTATGGCTTAATTACGATTTTTTATTTTTTGGATTCAACCCGTCTTAAAGCGTAAAAAAAAAATAAAATAAAATAAAATTAATAAATAAACCAAAATATTAAGGTAAATAAAAAATATTGTCTTCCTGCATAAATTATTTAATTCATACAGGAATACATCTATTATTTACCTTCATAAACATCGCCTATAGTATAATAATACCCCAAAATTGTTTATTTTCTTACTTATCTAAAATTAATTTTAATAGCATGCTATTATTATAGCACATTATTATATTCTTGATTATGAATATACTAAAAAATTAAATAAAAGCTACATGAGTTTCTTTTAATAGGGTACTAATGCTAGACTTGCAAACCGTTTCTTAACGTACTGACGTACTCATTGCGTCATGATGGGTTTACAAAGTAAATTTTATACAGGAACTTTCGCGCACTAAAAAAAACAAAATAAAAAAAAAAATAAAAAAAAAAAAAAGAACTAGCTTACATATGATTTCTCAATGAAATTCACTTTCATGTTGACACCCTTGGAATGAGGTGGTCACCATTGAAATTGCACACAGGAAAAAAAAAATCCCACAATAGGAAATGAAAATTAATTTAGAGCAAAAAATACATCCTCAATTTAACCCTCCTAGAAGTAATTCTTATATGACACTTCCTTTAAGGTGAACGGTGAAAGATATGCTTTTTTTAATTCGATTTTACGATTATAAGTATCTAGAAATGAAAAATTTTAAATGATAAGCGGAGGGGCGCCAGGCTAGCTCAGGGGATCCGTTCGGGTCTCGCAACCCCGACGCCGCGGGTTCAAATCCCGCCCAGGACCAACTTTTATTTATAAATAGAAGCTTGTCCTGAGCCATGGGTGTTTAGAATGGGGTGGCAACCTGTAGACAGCCCCTCCATCCAATGACCCTAAGTAGTTGCAAGGGAGGGTAACACAGCAAAAAAAAAAAAAAAAAAAAAAAAATGATAGGCGGGCGAGAAATAATTATTATTCAGGTAGATTACAATAATTACTATAAAAAAAATAAAATGAAATAAAGAAATTTAGTTTAGCTTCTTTGTGTTAGTCTCAGCGAGGTATTGGGAAGAAGCAATTAAAAAAAAAAAAAAATTGTATCACATTTTGAATGGATTGATCAGCATTCCTAAACAGAAGGAGAAGAAACCTTCTAGCTGTTTTGGAGTGAAATTCGCTACAGATGTTGTGTCGGTCACACGCGGCCCTCTCGATAATCTTGAAAGCGAAGGTGTCGGCCGACACAAGCTAATAAGTGGCGAAGTCTTAGCCACCGGTGTGTCCGAGCATTTGTGGGTTTGAATAACAGCGGCGTCAAACAAGGGGCGGGGGCAGGCGGCTGCGGCTTGTGTCTATTTGACAATCAAACTTGAGAGAGAGAGATTCAACACGCCGCTCGGACAACACACTCTTCCAATGGGCATTCCACGCACAACTCCACACAACCTGCCTTTACCAGAGGAAATGCATTATTTGTCTACAATAAATCATTTCAATTATTTCTCTGGCAAATGGTTATTTCTATAAATTATAACCTAACTCAAAACTAGCGCAAATATATACAATAATATTAAATGAACATTTAATGGTCTGTCGTTTTTGTTATATAAATTATACAATTAATTTATTTGTTTTAAAGGAGATAACTAATTTAAAATAACTATTTGAACATTATAAAAATGGGTTAGCCAATGGGATCCGATCGGGACTTCCAAACCTGGCGCTGCGGAAGGAGTTAAAGGAGGCCCTTTTCTAGAAATGAAAGCTTGACCAATGCCATAGATGTTTAAGGCAGGAATCTACAAGTAAATAGCCCCCTCCTACCTCTATGACCTCATATGGTTTTCAAGTTTGCATCTCAAGATACATTAATCTCGTTAACTAAGCGGATTTCTTTTCCCCTTATTCGGCAATAAGTGTTGGAATAAAAATGAGTGTGTCTATATTTAGAACGAATTATAAGAATAAAAAAGTTACCAATCCAATCTAATAAGATCAAACAGGCCCCTAAGTGTGCATAACGGAGAATGAAAGAAGAAGCAGAGAATATGGGCAACTGGAATACAATAAACTAAAATAACAGTTTTAAACAATTAATGCGAAGGAATAGAATAAAAAATCTATCTGTCCCAGCCAGGACTCGAACCTGGATCTCCTGCTTTCCGGGCCGGTCGTCCAGGGCAGGAGATCCAGGTTCGAGTCCTGGCTGGGCCAGATAGATTTTTTATTCTGTTCCCTCGCATTAATTGTTTAAAATTTATGTGGGATAATAAACCACAACTAAATTAATATTTATAAACTACAGTAAATTTTTATGAACAAAACACAAATAACATTATTCAAAGCATTACAATATTATATACTAAAAATGCCCTTAAAAAAGAAATAAAAGATATAGGAAATACTCAGCATTGGGGATGATGTTACCGTTGCTTAAATGCATTAAATTTTTATTTAATATCGAAATATTCACTTTTATTAAAATATATTAGAAAAAATAAAATTATCAAAAATGGAGAGGAAAAAACAATAATAAAAAAACTACAAAATAATGGCCAAGAACAGATATAAACGGGATGTCAGACAGTTGAGTGGAATTGTAACATTTAAACTTTTAAATTATTTTCTTTCAGGGTATAAAAACCAAGTGCCTATTTTTATTTGAAACTGGTGGGGAGACATTTTCATTTTTTGTGGGTTAGTATAATCAATTACACTTAAGCGACAAGAACTCGGAGTCTTATACGGACTTACAAACAGGTGTTCACAGCTAACTATGGCCTGTCCTGACATATACTGCAGAGTTCTGGGGTGCCGCCGTATAATATATCCAACGAATACAATCTTTTTAATTCAAAATTTCAAGAATAAATTGCAAATGCTCCATATTATGTCTCCAACTCCCCCTCCCCCCCTCCATCACGGGATTTTAATATCCTGCGCGTACAATACCTCATCTCCACGCGCTTATATGGTAAGCTCCTATTTCATTCTAATCCATATGCCCAATCACTGTCGTCGAACTCCTCAGTCCTCCTGTCAATCCTTCCCGACGGTTATAACGAAGATGGCCTCGTAACCTCTTGGGTCTTAGCGCCTAAATATATTGTGAGTGTGGTCAATAGGCCCTTTTATTTTTTTTAATAAAGTAACATTTCATTTATTTATTTATTTCTGTTTAGAAGTATATATTTATTTGTCATCAAATTTAAAAATATTTTATTAACAAAAATAAAATGAATAAAGATTTTTATAAACGATTAAATGCTAGGGAATAGAATAAAAAATCTAACTGTCCCAGCCAGNTATTTGTTTAAAATTAATGTGGGATTAAACACCACATCTATATATACATATTTACTCTGCCATCAAATTGCAAAATTTTTAATCATAAACAGAGTGTAATGAATAAAAAAATTTATTAAAAAAAAAGAAAAATATTGACCGAGTGGAGAAGCGTACAAGCAGTCTGAACTCTTGAACAATTCGCCCCGTTGTTTAAGTCAATTTCTGAGGTATAGGTGTAGTAACCCCTTAGTGTAGGGAGGTCAGACCACTTTGACGGCGGCTACACGAGAGCCGGACCCCGGCAACAGTGGCGTTCAAGGCGTGTAGGGCCGTCAGCTCTCGCTGGAAGCAAAGCCCTCCATGACCGCAGGAGAGTCCCTAAAACGTTAACTCGGCTCTCCCAGTTTTCCGCATTCCACAACACACTAAACTGAGGGACTAACTTGTTCCACTCCCTACTACACTCTCCACACACACACATCTCCCTGCTAATTTGACCATAAAGGGGTAGTTATTGTCCCACAGAGGAAATTTACTAGAAATAAAGTAAAATACATGTAATGCAATAAAACACACTGAAAATGTAATTAAAACAGTAAAATAATATCCTTCAGCGCTGATCCATTTAATCAACAGTCTGTGTGAGTTTAGTTAGTCCTGTAATGAAATGTAGAGAATACTTCAAACCTCATGTATAGAGGGAAGTGACCATTCTAATAACTAACTATTATATTTGGAGGTGACTTGTTCGAGTTTATGAAGAGAGGACTAACAGGAATTCGGTCTTGTTAGTTGAAGAATTAAAAACTAATTTGCAGCCAAAAAAGTTTTTATTTTAGCCAAAATTTCGTCGTAAAGTTGGTTGTTAACCTTCCTCAGGGTTAAATATATATATANTAAAAAAATAATGATAAAGAAAAATGTCTATATGTCATAAAACCTTTTTGGTCACAAATTAGCTTAATTCTTCAGCTTCCAAGACAGAATTTCTGATATTTCTAAGATGATTTTAGTTGGGGTTCGGTTGAGACTTCCCAAAATGACATTATATAAATAAGCTAGAATTATAACAATAGAATAGGTCGAATATGTTGAAGTTTAATAATAAAATTAGTGAACCTAAGAATATATGTTTATTTCAGTTATTTTCCTTTAAGTTATCAACCAATTAATTTTACTCATAGTGCAAGCTAGTTGTGTGGGGAGGGCCAAGATGTTACATTAAATTAATAAACAGAAGTAAGTCCCCAGCATTTTTTTATTATTTTTCATATTCAATTAGTAAAACGTATTGAACCTGATTGAATACGCTTCATCTTCATATTTTCTTTATTATTTGGAATTAATCTATATAAGGAATTTAATTTGTGTTTGAGATCACACTGTGAAGATAGAATACTCCATAAAAGCATGTCCCCTTATTATTTATTTATTTATTTCATCTAATTTTACTTAAGTTTCAACTACCACATGAAACAGAAAGAGATAATTTCAATCAATTTACTTCTTCTTCTATTCAAATTTTCTAGGGTAACTAGCATAATTTCTACCGAAGTAAAGTGTGATAGGATCTAAAATGTACACTTCAATGTTAAAATATGCTTCCAAGCGAATTTCCCAAAATGCTCCTGTAGAGTTTATTTGAGAAAACGCGAATTTAGATATAATTTTTCAAAATTCCTGAGACTTTATAAGAAGCAGATGTCAAAAGTAGACCCCACTCAAATTTAATACATGTGTATATATATATATATATATATATATATATATATATAATAAATATGTTCTTTGTTTAAGATTTGCATAGTAAAACTAATAATAACTTTACATGGTTGGTGATTGATTGGCCATCGAGTAATAAGCGTGAGAAATTAATCAGGGTGAGAAGAAATAAAATACTCCAAAATTGTTGGGTACTTATTTTATTATTGCCAACGTTTCGACTTAACTTGTAAATCATCATTAGGGCGATAATGGTGTATGGAGAGATCTCCGAGGGAGGTTTATGGTCGCATCACAAAGCCAAAACCCTGATTATTTCTCATGCGTAATACTCGATGGCCATCCAATCACCAATCATGTGAAGTTATTATAATTTTTAATATGCAAATCTATAACTTATATGCCTTTCAGCAAATAAGTTCGTATAAATCGCACCAAGAAGATGGAGGATTCAGGGACAACTTGGATAATTTCCTACAGTAACTGGGAGATCAAATGGGATTATTTTGCTGTCACTGATTCCTAAAAGAAAAAAGGAATTTGATGAAGTCACTAAACCAAAGAGATATTTCCAAGTTTGTAATAATAAAAACCGATAAAAACAAAGACCACCACTCATAAAATGCATAGATTACATTTATAACAGTAAATAAGTACAAGATATCTTAAGAACAACTTTTGTAAACAAACTTTCCGAAAAAGACATGTCAAATATAAAAGGAAAAAAAAATAAAGTAAAATTCCTGACAATTTTTGTCTGGGCTATTTATAAATAAACGCTTAACGAGTGAAAGGGAGCGCTACTAATTATTCAATAAAAATAGGATGATTAAAGAATCTATTTCAATCCCATTTTCACGGGCCCTACATCTTTCTCGTACTCCAGGTCAGAACCAAAATCTTTGTTGGAAGTAACTTCCCAGTTTAGAAGTAGGTAGAGGAAGTAAAAGCTTGAAAAGTTAGTTATTATCGGCCTTTCGGAGAACTTCTCTCAACTTGATAAGTTAAAGGTACTCCTGGAATTTGATAAATTTCCTTTAAAATCATCACCCCTAACTGTCAGGAAAAATGGATGGACAGCCCATAAGTAATTTTTTTTTTCAAACAGAAAGAATCAGACAATTTATGAGCTCGAGAATGGTATCTCCGAAAATTAAAAAAAAATAAATAAATAAAACAAATAGTGAGGGAAAAAAATATATATGAAGAGAATTAGTATAATCACTATGCATATTCAAATGGAGAGTTTTTTGACCGTAGACATTATTATTAGATGTTTTTTGTTGGGGTCCGGTCAAGGTAGATCCAAAGAAAAAAAATGTTTTTTAAATGTGTATTTTTTAAATTATCTGCCAACGTTTCGGCTTACATTGTAAGCCATATTCAGGGCTATCATGAAGGTGAGTGGGGACTATTTGTCACTAAAATCCCATTTTCATGACTGGGTCACTAAGTCATGAAAATGGGATTTTAGTGATATTACAGAACTGCAAATTAATCCTAAATAATGATAAAAAATGTCTTGTCAAATGTCTTAAAAATTATAATATAATATGGAGGTAAATTAATTGACCTTTGAGTTTTATGAAGAGAGGATCATCCGCCAATATGCCCTAAATGTAGCTCTCAAATGAGCGTTCAACATTTCATCGAGGAATGCCCATATTAGGAGTATAGGCTAAAGATCAACCGCCAATATGCCCTAAATGTAGCTCTCAAATGAGCGTTCAACATTTCATCGAGGAATGCCCATATTACATTAATCTATTTGCATGTAAAAACCTCCCAAGACAACTGTCGGCATCCCTGGTAAACCATGAATCCAATGTAGCCTAACTTATGTGCATTTTAAGAGAAACAGGCTTATATGAAAATCTGATCCTAATCCTAATCCTTATCCGAAATTCGGTCTTGATAGTTAAGAATTAAAAACTAATTTATAACCAAAAACATTTTGGTCAAAATTAGTTTTTAATTCTTCAAATTATATAATAATTCTATTTATGTTTTTCATGATTACTATACAAATAATAAAGTAATAATTTTAATTTATTTTTGAGGAAAAAAAAGTCAGTATATTAGGAAAGCTGACAAGATTTTTTTTTTCCTCGTGAAAGAAACCCTACCATAAGGGAGTTTAATCTGCACATATAATAAAAATATTGTATACAATGTACATGTAAATTAAATAATTACATTGATTGAGCTGATATATATTTGTTGGAAGACACAATTTGCACATATGATTCTGCGGTAACTAGCTCCCCCCAATCTCCTAAAAGACATATTTGAGCTACGTGTTGCGAATGCCATTAGACAGGAGAGAAGTAGAGGTGGGGATCCCGTCTTCCTGATTGATCGCCCGGGTGCAGTCGCAGGGGATTGGGAGGGAATGAGACGTCCCTTTGTCGAGAGAGAGGGTGACGTACAGGGACGGACCGTGAATCAGAGCTGAGTCAACCAAAAGCTACTGTCTGGCAACAACCCCCGCCAGCCAGACTTGCTGTACGTTCCTTGGTAGCTTATATATGTATCCGGCTGCCATATTAGTGCTTAAGTGTTCTATGACATATAGACAATATTTGACATTAACTCAAATTTGAGTTTAACTAATTAGTTCTTAACAACATATAACAAAGGTTTAACAATATAAGTATGCTGTACACGTAAGCTTCGACGGTCGTCAGATGTATTTACCGTTTCTTCTTCCGGGTTGGACCGTGTCAAATTCTCTACTCAGCCCTGAAGAAGCATCACATGATGTGCGAAAGCTCGGCAACTATCAACAATTTGACACGGTCCAACCCGGAAGAAGAAACGGTAAATATAAGTATTATTTATAAATATGCAATTACATAGAATTAACACACACAGAAATAATAATGGAGCAGAAGCTTTAAAAATAAAAATAAAAAAATATAATAAAATCATACAACAAACCATGACTTACTCCTGGGGATTTGATCAATTATTTATAAAATTGAACTCATATAATTGTATCTTTAAAAAAATTACAAGCTCTCCATGAAAAATAAAAATGAAAAATAAAATGGATGTTGATGAGAACTGTATTTCTCATTTAATGAAGTCTAAACAATATTTAGAGTCAGGAAAAAAACCAATAAAAAACAACTTCGAAGTCATAAATATAACCAAGAAATGATTCATATAATTAGATAAAATTAAAATCTTTTAAATAGTAAAAAAAATGGCTAAAATTTCTATAGAATATTTTGTTAATGTTACAGAGGTCAAGGAAGTAGAAAACAGATATAGTAAAATGCAATAGAAAGACAATTCAACAAAAAAGTACGGGAAAAAATTTTTTTTCTTAAATTCTAAGAAATAAAAAAAAAATCATTGCATCTTTATAATGTCTTAATAAAGAAAATAAGCTATTTAATAAAGATTCTTCCGAACAAATTAAATGCTTTGAAGAGAGTACAAGTTTCTTGAAAACTGAAGTGTATTAAAGTCAAATCTCTTCATTTTAAAAATAAAAGGATACCACTAATCTGAAGAATATCGTCCCACAGGCAATTTTACCTATCTCGCCTAAAATATTCGAAAACTACAAACCTAATCACGCACACAAATACACATATCTATTAACAAACCATTAAACTTTCGAACAATGTAATAAGTTTAAAAAAAAAAAAAAAAAAGAACTAACGACAAAAATATACATTAAAAATTAAATTTAAAAAATAACATTTAATCTTCATCAATCAATTATAAATTATAGTAGTATACTGCAATAAATGTGTTATGTTTATATTTAATATTAAGATAAGTTATCTTGTACAAGTGATATTATGCTTATTGTATAATGTAATATTATTTTCAAATCTATATGTTAAGTATACAGCTATTACATATGTAGGTTTTACTTTAATGAAATAGTGATTAAAGATAATTATCATTAATAATCAATCAATATCAATAATTATCTTACATAATTATATACTATCGATGAATTACATGTATGACTTCTAACCAAATTCTAACGTATATTTAAATTTCTAGAAATAAATATTCTATTCCTCTTTTCGTGATTCGGATTAGAGTACAAACTTGACATAAATGTAATGTCTTACACAATGAAAGCTTAAACTTTTTTTTACATTTGAGCTAAAGTTAACGATATTTTAAGCTATGCAACAATGTCAACTAAATTATGGTCACATAGAATTAAGCATATAAAATAGTATTACATAAAATTAAGGCAAATAGTTCTCGTACTTTGACTGCAGACATTGAAATTAAAACAGCCTTAAATAGTTATTCTTAGCAGTGGAGTATAAGTGAAGGGGTTGTAACAGCACGTCCCGAGCCGAAACGCTTTAACTGTGAACTGTGTGAACTTCTCAGGAGAACGAACTCTTTGAAGTTCCCTCAGAACTGTTCCAACTTGTCACCACTTTATTGCAAGAATACAGTTCATCCTAAGACAATCCTTCAGGCATCAACGTGTCGGCATTCTAGACAATGTCTTCGCTGTAACGGACAGCCGCTATACTTTTATATATATATATAGGCCCTACATCTTTCTCGT
>KZ809863.1:48476-67701 GCA_000696205.2 Oncopeltus fasciatus
GAGAGAGAGAGAGAGAGAGAGAGAGAGAGAGAGAGAGAGAGAGTGTGAGAGGAGAGAGAGAGAGAGAGAGAGAGAGAGAGAGAGAGAGTGTGAGAGAGAGTTGGAATGCTACATGAACGGATGTGTTTCTTAATGGAAGTGCATAGACAACCAAGCATCAGTATTGCTAATAAATTCCCATGAAGATAAATGTCCGTGACTACCTATTTTAGTACCTTTTTGGCTCAGCTTTGGAATACACAATAGATCATTGAAGTTGTTTTATAAGTAAGCTTCCAGCATCAAAAGTCACAGTGTAAACTCATATTAAGTCATGTCTTCGTTATTTTACTATAATTGTTGCTTACTTTTCTTGTTCTTCTGCATTCAGCTATTTGCAGAAGAACATTTGGATAACCAAACTAAATTCCTAAACCCTTCCGAAGAACAGTGATTGAGGCATTGAAAAGACATGGTTAGCTCTTTTGGCTTCTCGGCAATTAACGTCTTGTGGTTGTCGCGATCAGTTAAAAGGGCTCAAGGGAATTAGTAAATCCATTTGCTCTGTAGGATGATGTAGGTGGGTGGTGAGTGAGGGTGCGGAAAGGGTGGAAGGGGGTTGTTCACAGCGTGTCTGCCGGACACAAATGTCGTTTCCTCCCCCACGGACCGATGGATAGGTTAAATGCAGGTGCGACACGCCCACCTACACAGCCATGTCGAATTGTAGGATGCCAAACGCATGCTTGACCAGCTAGTACATGCAAGCAAACATTTCTTATATTTATACAACTAAAATATACCAAAAAGAGGCAACTAATATTCACTATAGACTATACACTAACCCTTCAGAAACAGCATATTTAAATATGGGTATTTTAGATTGCCATTTAATCATAAGAATTCAGCATTACGCTCCAAATCCAATGGCCTCTTTTCCCACGTGATCCCTTATTTATAAGCCATTTGAGTGTGAGTGAAATTAGAAGAAAGCGTGGTGGAGGGAGGACGCATAATAAACAATCAAGTTTTATCTGCAAAATTTTTTCAAATTTGATAAAAAAATTCAACTATACATAAAAAAATATCAAATCAAAAAGAAATCAGTCAACAAAAACAAAGTGTTTGTTTATGTTTATTATATATCTGAGGTCAGAAACTCTCCATTTGAACCACAAGGTCCTCTATTGCTCGAATAAAACTGGTATTGCTTTCCTGTATGAGTAAATAAATAGAAATCAGGCTTGATTAAAATACTTTTCTCTCTTACTATTTGCATAGTTCTTTACCCAGATCTAAATAATACAGTTATGGTATTAAACAAAAAAAAATATTATATGAGCTTTATATTCTTTACCTTTTAATTTATTCATATCTTTTCGCCCTTTGGTCTTCGTAAACAGTAGAATGTTTAGGAACTTTCACAAACTTTTTAAACCAACTGCTTCGAATGTTTTTTACTATTTCGTATAAATATTTCAATTTTGTAAAAAAAAAAAGTTTAAGGTTTATCTCTGATTATCAGAATTCTCCTCTTTAAGGTATATGGGGATATTTAAAATTTGTCTCGTTTTCAATATAATTCAGTAGAAAATACAAGTAAGCATAAACAGTGTGATTTTTTCTTCCGGCTGACATAAGAGAGCAAGGAAAAAACAGTGACATTACAGCTTAAGCATTCCAGCCCCAACTTCACTGTTTCAATGTGATATACGAGCCTCAGAGGGCAGCATTTGTGCACCATTTGACTGATGCCTCTTTCTGAAACCATTTTTTCTATATAATAAAAGGATTTAATTGTCAATTCATCACCGATATAGGTGAAGCTAAAAATGTGGTATCCATTCCATACATACATCGGTACATATAGGTGTGGGTGCCCAAACGCCAAATTGATTAATCGATAATATATTGGCATATAATAATAAATATAAATAACAAAATATGTTCTACAAAATGAAAAACGATTATTAAGATAGAACGTAATTAAAGGAGGTAGGGCTTCGAGGCCTACTTTTCAATAAGAAAAATCAAATTTGGCATTTTTGCATGCTTAAGTAAACAGTTGAATACTTTTTTTTTATCTAAATCAGATGAGTAGTAAGAAGAAAAAGAGCAAATAGAATAATCCTAAATATTTTGCAATACAATCCCGTTATTGAAATGAAAACTTTTTTTTTTTTTTTTTTTTTATAGGAGGCGAATCATATGGAAGATACTTAAGAATGAATTTGGAGGCTTGAGCATCTTCACTGACTCCCTCTCTCCCGTTCGGTCCAGAACCAGCCTTAAACTGAGAGACTTTACGCTCTGATTCCAACATTTTGATGACTTAGTCATTTATCTCGTAATCACTCGACTATGAAAAAAAAAATGAAAACAATTAATGAGAGGGAATAGAATATAAAAAACTATCTGTCCCAGCCAGGAATCGAACCTGGATATCCTCTTACATTTGAACAAAACTCTTACATTTTCATATGCTATTTTGTTTTTTATTTTATAGCTTTTAGAATTAAAGTGCAAATAAACAAATTACAAAATAGTACTTTTGCAATGCTGATACCAAAGTGAATTGAAATTGATCTTATGCTTTTTTAAATCAAGTNGAATAATTTCATAGTAATTTTTATGAAATGCCGAGAGTAAGGAGGTCACGTTAATTAAAATTATGAATGTTATACTATGAATCATACATTTTACCTCCTGAAAACACTTCATATATAAATTAGCCTAAATTACTTATTTACTATTGTCTAAGTTCGTCTTTAATGAAACATAAGAAATCTGCTTAGTTTATGCTTCTAAAGCTCGACTGTCTTCAATTTGTACCCCCCGAATCCAACTAAAAAATGTATAACCTAATGGCATTGGCTAATGTTAGTGGTTCTTTTCTCTTTGAAATTGAAGAGACATTACAAATCTGTTATTTTGCAGCCATCCTCAACGTAACCTTGACTTTGGGAGAGCACAATTAAACGAAAGCTGTTTTCACACCTGCTACAGATGTAGGCAAATGTAGCGGGACCCATCATTACCACCCTGGGAAAAGAGTGAAGGTACCAGCAGGTGTCCTAAGGCAAGGGTGTAAAATCACTAAAAATTGCCCTCAAGGATGTGAACCTAATCTTGAGCGAACTGAATCAAATTCCTAATTGCCTTTAACTTCCTCCAGGGACTATAGCCTATAGCCAGGGACTATTCAACTCGTCTACTATTCACCTCTTTTCAATTCAAGACAAAAACATGCTTTAGTGAATTGCCTCACAAAATCAGCTACACCCATTAAATGTTTATATGTTAGTGTTTTATGTTTACACCAATAAATATACTTTTAAAAAAGTTACTAAGTGTTAAGAGGATTACAAGTAATTTAACTTCTTCCGCAAAATATAACAATAATATTTTTTTAAAGATATTTTTAGAAGCTTATTAAAATGGATTTAATTTAAAAAAAAAACAAAAAAAAAAACTTTTTCCAAGAAATCATCAGATAGAGATTAATATTTATAAAAAGAAGAAAAACCAAGGATGAAGCATTAAATGAATTTGTACCATGGAATCATTAATTGCTACTATATAAATAAAAATGTTGTTTTAAGTGATGTTCGATAAACTATCTGAACTGCTGTAGAAAGTTTTTACCCGCTAAGACTTGTTTTAGCAACCAAGAAACCATGTAGAGGAAGGAACCTGTGATCAGAGAGACTGTAATGGGACAAGAGTTCTCGCCAAATTGTCCAAGGTGGGAGGTATCCAAACATTTAATAGGCCGCTATTAAAATTTAGTCAACTCTAGCAATACCTTTCTCTCTATTGTCTTCTCTAGCAAATAAGTCATTTCCTGTTGTTAATTCTATATAAAATCACAGACAAGAAGGTACAAATTCATGTTCGCATAGATTTATTCATATTGGCGGTAGCTACCTATGCGTTTGCCCTAAACACTTAATTTAGCTGAAGATATGCATAATAGTTTGGAAAGTATGCACTTTTATTTTTTATTTTTAAGTTTTAAAGATTATAAAAATCCATTTTCTGTGACTCATAATAATTTAATAAAATTAGATTTTACAAGCTAGGGAAGACAATGGGGTAGAAAACAAATTCGCTAAGGCTGTTCGATAGAGAACAGTAGGGTAACTGCTCAATGCTATTTGTCAATGTTTTTGTCAATTTTAAAATATTTATAAAGAAAAAATTAAATAAAGTAAATGACGAGAGTCGACAAATAGCTTGACAATGTCAGCTCCTTCGAGTGTAAGACGAAGTTCTTGTCTTTCTCGTAGGTTAGGCTCACGCCAATGTAGAGGGAATTGAATGAGATACCTGGCGCGTCCTGGTAGCACAATTGGCAAGTGCAACGGCCCGAATAGCAGGAGATCCAGGTTCGATTCCTGACTGGGACAGTTAGATTTTTTATTCTATTCCCTCTCATTAATTGTTTAAAATTTANTCGTAGCAAACTATTTAAAAAAAATATATTTCATTTTAAAAACAAACAAAAGGAATTTAAATACATGGCCGATCATCGGCAGCAGATATGATGAATTTAATTTAATAAATAAACTATTGTTATAAAAGTGAATAGTTATGAATTAATTTGGCACGTGGACTTTAGTGAAGTTAAATGAATGAAACAAACAAAATTAATTGTCGGTATAAATGCGAATGTGTATAAATCAATATTGTGCCTTCATGGTTAATCTATTAAATCGATGTTAATGAAGATTGACTGCGTTCTAGCCTGCAACTCTTGGATGGGATTGGGCTACTTGATAAAGAAGGAGGATTCAAATAAGTAATAATTAACAGCAATAAAAAGAAATAACTTACAAAGCACTCCTCCACAAAGGGGATTTTGTTTAATTACACCGTATCGTATTTTCTTTGGGATATATTCTATCTTTTATATTTTAATTTCATACAAGCATAAACTGTTTTAATTAAAGGATAACATCGCCATAAATATATTTTAAAAAGAATAAGTTAAATAACATTTACATTCTCTCTTGCTTTTACAAGTCCTCTTTGATTTGTATGAGTTAAGAGATCATTGTTTTATATAAATTGTTTTAATATAAAAATATACAATGGATATTCGAACTAATTTAAATATATTTTAAAGGGGACATGTCTACAACGACTTGTTTTCACTTTATCCATTTTTTTATGCTTCAGCTAATTACCTTATTTATCTTTCTGATAGGCATTGATAATTATAAAGTAAATGACAATAAATAATAATTTAAATTTTACAGAGCTAGATGTAATTGAAAAAAAAAAAAAAAAAAGTTAGCCATGGGAGGCAACGGAAGCTCAGAGAACCCACGATTTACAAATATGTGCCTAACAGAATATAAAAAAAATCGTCCTACACTCAGGATTTTATTTAATCCAGTATATTTGCCCACACACCATTAATTCTCGGCACAAGTATAAGTAAATGATAAATTCTATATTACAGCTCGGAAAAAACAAAAACAATAAGGAGATTGGTGGCGCTTTACCTCATAGTTACACTCTTAAATATCTTTGGTTATACGAGTTCTTCATAAAAATGTCACTGAACTTAATTGTTAGCTAATTCTCTCTCTATGCCGGCAATATTGATTTTTATGATTAAAAGGATAAGGATGTGTCAATCTTCGCTCTTAAATTCACTTTATTTGTTGGGGTTTTCCCACTTATAAACCTCATCCTCATATATCTCAGACATTTAGACTGGAATGTGTAGAGACTCTTTAGACACTCTTGGAGTACCGTACTTCATTACTAAGGGTTTCAAAGTAATGAGTGTCATTAGTAGTAGTAATTATTACATTAATAATAATTACTTGTTTGCTTATTCTATGTAGCTTGAGAGATGAGACAAAGAGATTTTTCAAAAGGTGTAATCTTGTTACGAACCAATAGTTGATGTACTCGCATACATACTCTCATAAATGACCTTTAAGACCTGCAATTTTCTCTATAGGTTTTTTTTTCTTTAACAAGTTGTCCTCATAGCTTCTTTAATTAAGGGAAATATGTTAATAGCAGATCACTGCAACCAACTGTTTTCAAGGCTCCGAAAAGGGTAGGGGTTGTCAGGGCACATTAGCTATCCACACGATTTGTTTCTCGAGCCAAACATGAGAAAATATAGTACACCTGGGGAGATATATTATTCCTTAGCCCTTCTGTGGTAAATAATTTCTTACCTTTTTTACTAAACAGAGAAAATGAAATATATAAAACCCCTCTCTCTCTCTTTCTCTCTCTCTCTCTCTCTCTCTCTCTCTCTCTCTCTCTCTCTCTCTCTCTATATATATATATATATATATATATATATATATATAGAGAGAGAGAGAGAGAGAGAGAGAGAGAGAGAGAGAGAGAGAGAGAGAGAGAGAGANTTTGCCAAAAAAGATAAAAAAAAAAAAATATATATATATATATATATAATTGTTATTATTATATGCTTAAGCATGCATCTTTAATGGTTTTGCTAAACAAATACATCCTAATTATGATCGAAATAACACTTACAACATTAAAAACGATAGCCACATAGACGGTTATTACAGATTGTTCTTTATTCTCATCTATGGCGAACAAAAAGGTAGAATCATGATTTGATAAGATAATTGCAAGGATGTATAGCACTTTTTTTTACCCACGTTTAATAACATAGAAGTTAAGATTATCTATATTTGGTTATTTAAATGTATGTATTTATTACTGGAAAAATACTTCACATATATTGCTTAATGATAAAGAGAACTGAATAATTTGAAAAAACACGCTACCCAAATTGGGTGAAAATCTGATATCTCACAATTGAACAGGAAATCTGAAAGTGCTGGATCGAGAATATTGGAAAATTGTTTTCCCATTATAAGTTTTTCCTATTAAAAATTGTTTTCAAACTGAAATTGGAATAAGATAAAATGGTTTTGCCGATCATAAGTCGCTAGATAGCAGCCAGCGGTGTAGGAGAAAGACCACATTCACACAAGGATGTATGAAAATACAGAAAATATCTGTCAGGACCTGAGTTGGGACACTTCCCAACTGAGGGGAAAGGATGGCACTAAACTCACTTGCAATTGAAAAAGGGGTATATCAGGGAAATACGAAGGTTTCATTCAAGAAAGTTACGCGACGAGCTTTAGGGTAGCTCATGGGGTTCGTTCGTGTCTCACAATCCCGTCATTGCGGGTTCAAATCTCGCCCTGGGCAAGCTCTTATCCCTAAATAAAAGCTTGTCCTGAGCCATGAGTGTTTAGAATGGGGTGGCAACCAGTAGATACCCCATCCCTCCATGACCCTAAGTGGTTGAAAGGGAGGCTAACACTTTAAAAAGAAGTTAATGAAAATTTCTATTGTTGATTTTGTAAGTGTAAATAGCATGGTAAGTAAACATCCAGATTCACGAAAAAATTATAATTTAACTGAATTTGGACCTATTAGACTACATGATGAGAATTATCTTTTAACTGATCGTTTTGGTATTTTCTGCAATTAAACATGAATATTTATTTTTCAAGCACCTGTTGGAACAGTTTTGTTCAATAAGTTAAATTTTTTTCTATTAAAATACTTTCTTTTTTTCTTTTTTCATTTAAAATAAGTTTCAGACTTCAAAATAAGCTATTAATATAAAATGAGTTTAGTTTTAATTTTAACCTTGAGTTGTGTGAGGATAAGTTTCTCGCTTCGGGAGACAGATGGGATACCATCTGCGGGAAGAAGGACTGAACAACAGATCCGATAGGTTCCATCATTAGAGCAGGAGATATGGAGAAAACCCCAGCGAAAACAGAGCCTACCATAATGGGGGGGGGGGGGTCGTCTTCACATCGTATCCTTTTGTCGCTGCAGACAGTCAGAGTCCATCCTTTATGTACCGGCAGGTTTTTTTCTTTTTTTTTTTTTTCTTTTTTTTTTTTCTTGAATGTCGAAAAGCACGTCTCTCAGAGCTTGTCAGAAATGTCGCAAAGACTGTATTACTCGATAGCAACGTGATGAATTGAAGAAAACTGTATATATCGTTTAAAAGTAAGAATTTAATCAAGGATAATTGAACTTAATAGTCATATAAAGGAAAAAAAATACGATTGAAGCTATAATAAAGTTGACAAACCTCATTAGTGATAAGCTTAATGAAAAAATAGAGTGTAGCTCTTTTCACTGATAAAAGCTTAGGATTGGTAGAACACAGTATTATTATTCATAAACTATATAATTATGGCATAAGAGGAAATGGATCACAATTAATACAATCTCAGAAGGCGAATAATTTGCAGTAGTTAACCATGGCTATTTAGAAAAATCCATAGTGATTCAATTATTTATAAAGGGGTGCCTGAGGTAACAATCATAGGCCCACTTATTCTATTATATATAAATGACCTTCCACAATTTTTACATCTAAACAAAGTTTTATAGTATGCGGATGGCGGTATCCTTTAATGAAAAAGCAAATAAAGAGTTAATTAATAATATAAATGAGACAGTTTCAACTCTTAATAAATAGTTGGAACACAACAAACTGTTACAATTATCCGTTGAAAAAATCCGCAAGACTCCTTATAATACAATTAAAAAGAGCTTTACAACATAAAAGACATATTGAAAATTATATTTAAATGAAATATCTATTAAGAAGACATATAATGTATTTGTGATAATATTTGCATGGTTGTGATGTACGTCATGTAAGGGATATTATGTATATTCTGTAAAATGACACTACTTTCAACTGTTTATATTATGTATTGTGATATATTACTGATAATGATAAATAATATATAGTATAAATTAGGAGTATTACAATATGTATCCAAATTAAATGTATATTTAAATTATTGGATATTAGATTTATATTATATTCTAATAGAATAATAGTTGGTGGTCAGGTCACATTTTTGACTACCTGATTTTTTCCCATTTAATACACAATCGTACTCTATTGTGACTATATGATTCCAAGTGCAACCAGGATAGTTACAACAAACAGAAGCACAGAACGTAAAAAGCTATCTTTGTTCTGTGAGTATTAAATCTTAGACCTTATACTCAGGAGTCCACCAGTATATATATGCTACATGGGAAAAATTTGCAGNATTAGTAAAGTTCCTGTGTATTATATATATATGCATGAGAAACTACCAAATAGGATGAAGAACTACTATCTCTTTCATCAAAATTTAATTTTTCGTATAAAACAATGTTTGTATACATATTTACTGCGTTCAAATGATTTTTTTTTACTTTCGAGGAGTTTTATACTTTTATTTTTTATAAATAGTATTGCAAATTGTGTGCGCTAAAGTCGTCGGAAAGGAAGTATCCGTGTAAAAGGCTAGAGTACTTCTACCACCTGAAGGTTCTATCGCTGATTCAGCTTGTCCACAAGGGTTGAATATGGACGACCCCTTTAAAAACGGAGATAGACGAGGTCTGTCTGACTGCTGGGGACAAAAAAATGAGTAAACCTCTAGAGAAAATTGCAAGTTCAGCTGAGGTTGGCAGCAGTACTGATCACCTTGCCTCTAGAAAAACTACCAGATCGTGTATGTGTATGCGTGTAAAGGTCTGATCGACCGCACATAAGTACGTACGTGAGGCGGCTGATGGCCTATAAAGCCTAAAAAATAATCTTTTTTTTGTTAGAATGTTCCGAAGTTATGCCTAATTTAATGAGCTTCATCCTTCAACTCTATTGGAGTTAAATTGAGTTTTGAAATTTAAAATTGCTCCAGCAGCCAAACCTATCGACTTAGAATTTTAATAATTTTGACGTATGCGTTGAGCTTATTATGTACTTGTATTATTATATACTGCTTATAATGTATACTTATTTTGTTCTATTATAGTGACGTTCAACAGTTATGTATAGGTGTTTTGCTTAGAGTCTAAGCAAATGTAGTATCACGTGTTAAATATTTTATCATTTTCATTATTAACCTATTTTAGTGAAATTATGAAAATTGTAAACCGAAACTTACAGAACTATTGTAATAAAATTTAAAATTTAGGTTTTGCCCGTCCTTGCGAGGTAAACAATATAAATAAAATAACTAATTATGAATAATATAAATAATAAATATGAACTCGATAACTCATATCTATAATTTGAAGAAGATTAAAATTTGTCTTTTCTACATATTACTTGTCCTCACAATTTTCGTTAAATCTCCAACATTGGGTCCTAAAGTAGATAACTTTCAAATTCTCATTGTTCTAATAATTTAATTTCTTTTTCTAAAATTTATATTGAATCATCAAAATTTGCATATTCAATTGTATTATTATTATAAAAGGATATATGTTATTGTGAAATAATTTCCTGTGTTTTTAATTTATTTCTACATTTTTTAAACCCTCAATATGCATTTCAATGGACCAACCACTTCTAGATTAGAGATTACAATTTTTATTGACCTAGATTTATAAGTTTATTTAGAAACAATTAGAAAATTTTCCTTAACACCACATCTATTTAAAAATAATAAAGAGAATCAGTTACTAAATCTTTATGCAAATTTTTCGGAAAATTTCTTAATAGTTATTACGCAAAAATAAATAAATGACAGAAATCGGGTAAGTGGCCGGGAGGGGAGACAAACCATTTTGAATTTTCGTTAATTTCTTTGTTAACTTAAGTATTAAAAATTACAAAATACATTGTATCGAATATTATATGTAGGTAAACAATTTTTTCCCTATGATTTATGCTCTATGATATTTTTCGGAGGAACGCATATTAAAGAAGTTATTTAAGAATCCTGAGCACTTCTTCCTTCAACCCGAGTAGACTAGAACCAACCTGAGCGATGTTATATTTTACCACGACAGCCAATTTCTGCTTGCAAGATCAAATAAGTCATTCACTTCAGTTTGGCGGACTAATTTACATCACTTTATATGCCTATAATTCCTCTAGTACCTACACGATTTGCACGTTTTCTTGGAATGTTAAAATCTTCAGTGCATGACCGAATTGGGTTTTTTATGTTAATACAAATGCAATGACGCATTTGCTTTCAATGGAATTGTATTTCATTCTTCTCAAATTGTCTGATTAATATTTAGTATCATGCCTAATGTTTTAAGATTGGTTTGTTTGTTTTAATGACAGTTTGGCACACGCTAAAATATGTCGACGAGAGCGCGTATATTTTTATCCCTTTAGTCAATTATAATCATAATAATATTTACTTTTTTTTGGTTTTGGATGAGCCCAAGCGGGGTAGGATATAACGAAGACCAGTAATTTATTAAATGATTTAGGTACAAAAAAAAAAAATTGCAGTAGTCAATTTATTTGACAGTGGCAAAGCAAACATAAATAAATAAAATGAGAAGGAAATTATTGGTTGGCTTTCACATGGGTTATAACACAATCGGATGACATTTTATTACCACAGTAAACGTTTTCTAAACCACTTAACTTAAAAAGGAAGTTGAATCACTATTAGAATATCTATCCTCAAATGTCACACCGAAGTGGATCATCACTCAGACTCAAGATACAAAATGGGCTACCGATATGAACCCATACGTCGACCGCAAAAAATTGCCCACATTCACGGGTGGCACACTGTTTCCATCCGCGTCTATCCTTAGGTATGTAAAGTCACCCTCTTTATATGGCATGCTTACACAAGCTTTAAAAGTTAGGGTTATTTGGGCAAACTTCAAAATGCCGAAACTGAAATCCATTTTATGATGCCAATGATCTATACTTCCTGCCTGAAAAATATTTTTCAATGAAGGAAGGGTTTACTTCCTTTAACTAATATCCCTACATACTTGTAGTAAGAAAAACAGTAACTTGACTAATTGTTTGAATAATAGGATGACTAGAATGGTTAGAGCAGCTAATATAAGTTCGGTTAGAATAGTTAGATTGGTTCAAATAGGATCGTTAGAATAGACTTGTTGAAATGGTTAGAATTTAGTTAGATTATGATGGTAAGTTAAAATATATTAATATAGATGGTTAGAATAGGATGATTATAATATT
Source organism: Oncopeltus fasciatus (assembly GCA_000696205.2). Taxonomy (NCBI): domain Eukaryota; kingdom Metazoa; phylum Arthropoda; class Insecta; order Hemiptera; family Lygaeidae; genus Oncopeltus; species Oncopeltus fasciatus. The sequence goes on from KZ809863.1 coordinate 60,472, forward strand.
TTAGAATTGTTAGTATGGGTAGAATAATAAATGGAATACATAGTTACTTTTAAAGTATCTATATATTTTAAAGTATTAACCACGACGTCAATGTGTTGATGTGACGTCATCAAACAAGCGTAGGCTATATGCGTCGTCTTATCTCCCAATTAATCAGTAGCTAGAGTTTTAACATTAAGATATAAGGGTATTTCAAGCTGTTTGAGAAAATCTTTTAAGGCTCATTAACATTTAATATTTCCCCACTGAAATTTCCCATTCTACCTGTTTAGGCTATATAAATTTCATGTTTTCAAATTATTTTAATGTTTACAAATTGTTTTTGTTATAACAAATGAAATGCTTATTATCTGATACTTTTGTGTATAAAATTATGAATCCAGCTAGACCTGATAGCAAATATAAAAGATAAGGATGTCTGAGCTTATTGACTTCCCAATTTTAGCAGCCAATTTTTCAATTTTCCTTGACATTAAAATTAATACGATAACTTATCTACATTCCATGAGCAAGGTTTCCACTGCCTGTTCGAGGTCTTCCTAAATAGGTCGCCCTTCTCGAGTAAGGTGACTTTCAGCAGGTATTGGGCAATTAAAAAAATAGAAAAAAGAATAATTACTTGTTTTTATGGAGATGGGAAACAATTCGGACCATAATGACTAAACATAAACGGGGATGTGTGCAAAAGAAACAGAACTGGTTGTGTGGTCTGGCAACAGAATATTTGCTGATGCTTTTGTTCCATAGTATCTCTACATGCACAGAATATAGGAACAACTGTACCGAGTTAGAGGGTAAATTTAGTAGGTCGCTTAGCTAGACTAATTGAAATAGTCTTGACACCTTCAATATTTCGGCATAGGTCCCGGATTCATTATTACACATTTGTCAAATTGAAGAGATTATAAAAAAAAAATGTTTTGTTAGAAAACATGACTATGTCATCACTGACAGTAGTTGAATTGACATTGTCGGAGTCAGTGAGGGTAATTATAAAACAGTTGATGTACAAAAAAAAAACAAACAAAAAAAAAACGGATTTTGGCGGCTGTATATAGTTTTAGTAATTTGCAGATTGTTTTCAGTTGCATTCGTTGTAAATGGCCTTTATAAGTACTAGCTGGACAGGTGTAGAAGGTGTAAAAATTCTGAACAGTATTTGGATATGATTTCTCGTATTAGATTAGCGATTAAAATAAATTTGACTTTAATGGATGCAATGAAGTTGTGAACTGCTGAGTGCACAGATGCAATTAGTGTGCACTGCTCTTCATCGAGAGCCCATATGGCTTCTGAAAGAGGAAGCCAGTTCAGCCTCATGTTTTAGGTCCTTGAAAGTAGTCAATTTGAGTGCAGGTTGAGCGAAGGGCGAGGCTGTAGCGGAGTCTATAAGCCTCTTGTAGCTCTCTCTCTCTTTCTCTCTCTCTCATCCAGTATTTTTTTTATCTTCCTTGACCGATCCCCATAAAAGAAAATCCTATATGTTTAATTTAGTATATATAAATAAATAAAATAATGATCCCCTCTGAATTTGAATTGTGAAAATATATTAATAATCTATGAAAAAACTTAAAAATAAATAAAAAAAACTAGCGGCTGAATATAATGTGAATTATTCTGTGGAGAGGAGTGAGTGTGTTGCGTGAAGGGAGCATGGTTTGGCGAGGGAAGGGGATGCCACTCCCGGCTAGAGCTGGAGGGGTGGGGGTGGCCCTACGGAGAGGAAATAACTTTTTTAAATCGGCCGTGGCGGGTCTGGCGGAGAGGGGGGAAGGACTAGGCACCGTGCACTCCCTTGACCCTTTGCCACGTTGCCAGCTCGTCCCTAGACCAACATTCTTCCCACACTCCTCCCTTTATGCAACCCTTCCCGCCCCTGTCTCTCCTCAACTGCTCAACCTGCATCTTCAGACGCTCGTCTTTCGCACCCTTAGACTTACCACTTACATATGCGTCAGCTGCTTTTCCCTACAGTTTCCTTATTCTACAAGTCATACTCTTATAATTGCAAAGAAAAAAAAATTAACGATTTTTAACCGTACTGTGAGTTAAATATGTTGAATTTTACAACAGTTGTATAATCGCTTAAGCAGAAACACAACACGTGCGTGCGTTTAAAAAATTTGCGTGCAAAAAAATGCCAGATTGCTGTGTAGATAATTGCTTTTTTTTTTTTTTTTTTTTTTTTTTTTTTTTTTTTTTTTTTTTTTTTTTTTTTTTTTTTTTTTTTAACTTTTTTAAAGAGTAAAAGCGTCTTAAAACTTGAATATTTAGCTGATTACTAAAATAAAATATTTTGTTTTAAGCCATGATTCCTTTAAAGTGCTCCTAACTCACGATATACTGAATATCATATCCTTATACCCTAGTTTATGTCGAGAACGTTCTCAAATGTGAATTATAAGGATAAACAAGAGAATAGACGATGGCGGAACTGTTATCTATTTCGTGAAGAAACATATCAAGTTTCGAAACATATCAAAGCCTAATGCTTAGACTTTTTTTTCTTTCTTTTTCATCGCAATGATCTGCCATTCTTGCGAAAAAAAAAAAAAATAAATTCAAGAGTGCATCTTTCTCCTTGGATTTTTACGGAGTGCAAAAATAAGCTAAAGCCCGTGTGTAAAAAAAAAAAAAATCATGATGATAATTGTGGTAATATAATCCCACATTTCATTATTAATTTGAATCGTACAGGGAGCTAGAAAGAAAACTCTACCTCAGCCGGGGATTATTTTTTATTTTAGCTCCGCCAGGTACATGACAATATATTCGTCATACTTGGCAGTTCAGACTCGGAGAAGAACAAATATAGTTTCAACCATTTTATAATGGCTTAATCAACCAAGGGTAAATTATAGAGATCATGTTCGTTCCTACTTCCCCATGTTAACTCAGAATATGTTCACGTAGGCTTCCGCGGTCAATATAATAGAGAATATTATCTATACGTTGTGCCCATATACTTTACAGTACCCTTTCTCTGCTGTATTTTACTAATAATACAATGTAACATGCTACTCTTGTAACATACAAGTTAACATATGAACTGCTTCCCATGAGGGATAGTTAATTGATCACAGCTAATCAACACATTCTGCATACGCCGCTTCTTATGGAGCACCCCTCCTAATGCTAAGATTTACTCTAAAAATTACCCAGTTCTCATCATACTAAAGATTTTATTCATTTCGGATATAATGAGGACTCATCGGTCATTGCGATCTACAGTTAAAGGGGGTCGCAGATTTTGACACAATTTGGACTAAAGTGAAATTGATTTGGTAGAGCAAGTAAAACGATTGATATTGTGATAACATAGCAGAAGAGGAAGTCGAAGAAGCCAAGGCTAAAATAAAGTCGGTAAAAACGGCTCGACCAGATGGAATTGTATCTCCAAAATATGCCAATGGAAAGGGAAATTATATCATGGTTCCTAATCATAAGAAGAGAAACGATATTTTATTTGACAAATATCGTCCCATATGACTCTTATCTGTGGTGTACAACATATAAACTAGAAGCAAGCTGAAAAAATGATTAAGGAACTTATGAAAGAGGGTTTGTTAGAGGACAGGCTGGTTTGGGGCTTGGCAGATATTGACGCCTAAGGCTACATGGGAAAAATTTGCAGGGATCAAAAGATAGATTAGAAAGTCATAAAGGGCCAATGTAATAGTCTACGAGATACCCATCACACTCATTGAATAGCAGGAGTTCAGCAAAGCAGATCAAATTAAACTATGGAAATGTTTTTCTCCCAGTGCTCCTCGATGTTTCTGAAAACTTGGTACTCCTTAATCGCCGTGTAAGCAATCTTATTGCCTGACCAACAATGGTCAGAGTCAGCTAATTCACTCTTTAAAGGACTCAGAAGACAGCGAAAGAAGAAGGTACCTTGAAACGTAAGTATTTTATATCATGTATTCTAGTAACTTAATATCTTATTTAATATGCAAAAAATTTAGTACAGAGACTGAATTTTTTCCAAGATATTTTTTCTTTATTTTAAAAATTATCATATTTATTACAGTCTGTTAAAACAGAATAACATTTTGTAATTTGATTTCATTTTTAGAAAAATAAACAAATAATGTACTTACTCATGAGGAGAGCAAGTGTCCAGTTACACCAATCTAAAATTAAAGAACATCTTAACAATTTTTAGTGCAAGGGAACAGAATAATAAATCTAACTNGGATGCCCTTGAAAAGGGCCCAAGCTGGGTTAGGGAAGAGCGGGGAGGCGGGCCCGGGTCAAGATCCTCTAGGCCCGCCCTCCCCTGGCGAAGGGAATCTCAAACAGCTGCCTTCCTCAAGCAGAGACTGCGTATCCCCCCACCCTTCATTCTCCACACCAACCCCACCCACCAACAGCAGTCATTAAACTTGGCTCCTGACGCAAATGTTCCACGATGAAAATCTTAAGACATCCATGAAGGAAGAGATGATCACCTAACACAGAATGAATGTACATGATTTACAGAGACACACACACTTGTACGCGTGTACACACACAGATTATTTATAATATACATTATCGCCCCTCACACACATATACCAACTTTTGTAAATTGTAACAAACGAAATAAACTTGTGATGTGTCGTTCCATTCATTTCAGATGACTGACTTTGTCGCTAGTTGAAGTGGACAAAAAGAAGAGCAAATATAGCTTAGTTGCTGTCTTTTAAGAAGCATATTTTTTCGAATGTAATTTGTACGAATTTTATTTTAATTATTATATTTTACAATATTTTTGCAAAAGGCTCCTTTTCCTAGGACTGAATGGTCCTCTAAATCCCATTCGCATAACCCACTCAGTCTCCTTTATATGTTCAAGTGCACAATGAACATGTTTAATTATTTTCCTTTAAACATTTGAATAAAAAATGGAACTTCTCAGAAAACGTTTTATGAAAACGTGGATTTTATATGCAAAAGGGGTTATCCATATCTTATCCTTTCAATAGAACATTATATATATATATACTCTGCTCCTCTCTTCACAAAACTATATCTTGATGAAATATTTATCAACAAAAAATTCAGTAATATTTTTGTGCCTCAGATGGGATTAAATTAAATTTATAATTCGTCCTTCTCCTTCTTCAAAAGTTGGTAGATCAATGAATTATCCTTGGATATCATACATGAGTTGTCCACAAGGAACAAACCATCCGTTTGCCTAAATTCCAATGGATTTCTCGACCCGAATCACATTAATTTTTGTTGCAACAGCGTCATTAAACGTCCAATATGATTAATATGAAAGCAAACCCGCCACAAAAAGTCTTAATAACTTTAAATATTTAGCGGAATACCACTTCCGAGTTACCATGTAGGTCATATGCATTTTTTTTAAAGGTTTTATATGGTTAAAGAATGACAGGTTTTACTGTATACTGTTGTTTTTTACTGAGTGTTCAATTATTATTAAACACTAAATTTTGTCTGTATTAGAAATATTGGATTGAAGACATTCCTGCCAATTCTTTCATGCATAACGTTCGGATTAGTAAAACAGAAAAAAAAGTCGGGTCGGTGAAATCAGTGTTACACAGTATGATAGTTATGTTATCTTTGTAATTGGTAATACAATATTATTTTATTTTTAAAAAGTAAGAAATATGGAATTACTCATAGTAAATAAACTTTCATAATTATTTATATGACACTAGTAGAGAATTTTTGTTGAGGTTGGGTGAAGATTGATCCAAAAAAATACAAATTAAAAAAAAATTATATTTTTTATTATCTACTGACGTTTCGGTTTATATGGTAAACCATCTTCAAGGCTATCACGAAGGCGATAGGGCTCGTCTTGCCATCTGGATCTAATGTTCATGACTGGTTATATCATACTTTTTGGGATCTTAATTAATATACCTTTCCAATATACTTTGGGTATATTTTACTTCATTCCTCTACCTATATTTCCCAAAATAATAGTGATACGACGTCAGAAAATGTTTCATAGTCCAAATACAACTCAAGGTTACTATTAGAAGTCCCAAACGAACTTCTCTTGCTTTACGCAATCTCCAAAGCTTTGTCCCTCCGTTCTTCCCAAAGTGGCACCTAACCTCCTTCAATTCGCCTCCCCCCCTTCTGTAAGGTTCCAAGAGTATCCACCATCCATCAGAGTCCTCTCCCGTTCACTTCTCGCTCTCGTTTATAACGCTGTGTCGACTGCTGATTTTTTTTCAGTACAGGTAATTGTTAAATTTCCTAAAAATTCTTAAACTTTTTATATTCCGGATATGATAGCATAAAAAAACTAGTTTCAGTGTTTGATTTTCAAGTTGTGGGCGAAAGATGGAAAAATGATGGCGTTTTTTCTTTATCCCGGTCGAAAATTCATTTTTACTGGAATTTACTTGGGGCAGATGTGGCTGAACCTCTGGAAGAGATATTGTCCTTCTGGCTGTATTATGTTCAGTTTCATTTTTTTTTTTCTCGTCCATTCAGAGACCCATGAAATCATACGGCTGTCCGTTCATTCGAAAATTGTTGTGGGCGGAAAGGCACATCGTCTTTAGAAAAACTGGTCTTCAGCCAATCAGAGATGTGAAGTTCGGTACAGATAAAGAACCCTGTCGAGAAGTACCCTAGATGTTTTATTCTTGGAGGGGCATAGTTAATGAATGCAGAATTTAACTCTTTCTATGATAATTGTTAGCTCAAAAGGGATGCTACCCACCAAGGGCCTCCGAGGTGTTAGTGGAGTTACTTACCCCCAAGGGGAGTAGAATATAATATAAGCAGGTATATTATAATATAAACGATACATTATAATAGGTGTCTATCTAGTTTCCTTGGTAATAATTATAATACTTAATTTTTTCTCTCTTTGATTAATATTTTCAAGAATATTTTACAAGCCAGAGAAGAAATGCAAATAATTGAAAGTAGTATCACCTTGGCAGAATTTTTATTTCGGCAAAAATATAATCTATCTGATTATATCTGAGTTAATTTATGTACCGGCTTATAAAAACTATGTTTTAGTAAATGTTTAAAATCTATTTTTTCACTAATTATAGAAAAAATAATGTAGATAAATATGTATTAAATTAAAATTAAAATATTTACGTATAATAAAAATGCAACATAACCGTGCTACTAGTTTCTAAATATAAAATAAAACATATAAAAAGATTCTAATTTTATAATTTTTTTGTGGTATTTAAGCTCACGTAAATTTTAACAATTTTTAGTGCAAGGGAACAG
>KZ809864.1:13608-25354 GCA_000696205.2 Oncopeltus fasciatus
CCGGGATTATACACCACCTGGTGTATAAAACATGGTAATTATATACCACCTGGAATTTAAAAATCTCTCTTTTACAACTCTCATTCTCTTTTCAGCCCTGAAGAAGCCATCACATGATGTGCGAAAGCTCGGCAAATAACACCAATTTGACACGGTCCAACCCGGAAGAAGAAACTGTAAATACTTCTGACGACCGTCGAAGCCTACGTGAAAATCTAAAGTTTTTATTTTTGCCAACGTTTCGGCCTGAATGTCAGGCCTTCATCAGGGAAAATAGGGTGCTGGGAAGAGAGAGAGAGTACTCAGACTCAGAAAAACTTCAACTACGAGTTTTTATTGTTATATATGTACATATATATATTACGTGTGAGAATGGTCGGGGTTTCGGCCAGGAAGAAAAAAATATACACCACAATTTGGAGTAATATTTTTATTTATGCCAACGTTTCGGCTTAGCTAGTAAGCCATCATCAGGNTATATATATATATATACCACTATCTGTGTGTATTTGAAAAGTTTATTATCTCAATAACTTCCAAGTAATACATGATCATAAAGTACGCCAAAATTCGAATTGCTGAATTTTCAGGAAGGTGAGCCAACAATAGTACATAATTATTTTACTTAACTAGTAGAAAATTTGGTGTGTTCTCTCGCCTCCCTACTCAAAAATATATTTCCACTAGGCGAAAGTACTTGACGATGACCTAATAAGACAGTAGATCTTAGGAAAGTGCAAAATTTTAATTAAATGTATATATTTCTGTATTTCTAGAATAATAGATTATTTTTTTATTAGTGTTTCCTTTCAGCCACTTAAAGCAATAGAGGGATAAGCTATTTACAGGTTCCTCTCACATTCTAAACAACCAAGGCTCAGGTTATATATATATATGTGTATATATACATATTTAATCCTTTAAAAAATAACGGAACATTTAATATACAAAATTACTCTCCTGCTCAAGCAATGAGTTAAATGTAAGTTAAGTGGTGTTTTTAATAGTGTTTCCTCTGGGAATTGTGATCCGACTGTTCGCTCAGGGTTAGAACCCAGAAGCCAGGGGGACTCGAGCCGGCAGAATGGGGAATGGATGAGTTTCTCTATCCGTTCTGTATTATAGGCGGGGTAATAGATGCTGTTCAACGAGCCAGGCCCAATGGCTTGTATTTGTTGCGTTGATAAAGCTAGGAAATTAGTGAAAATAATGTCTTTTACTAGTGTTGTCCTACCCGCTCTCTTTCATTCCTCTTATTCCTCCCTATTTGATTAATTTTAAGAGTAATCTAACAATTTAAACAGAAGTTAGTAGCAATTTCTTTGGAACACGGCAAAAAAATAAGGGTCCTCTAACCCCACTAGTAAAATAAAATTTAACAAGACTTATTTTACTCGTGACATTGCTTTAAATAGTGTAAAAATCACGATCCTTGTTTAAAAGTTAAAATTTCCAAGTCCAAACTTATCAATAATTACTAATTATTAGCAAGAATGTAATTACATGTAAAATACCAAGCATAGTTCTAAATATACTTTAATGCTGCTTTATTTTATTATCTATTAAGCAAAATAGATTTTAAAATCCCGCGATGAACATACAAATTTTATAACCACTATTTATTTATTTTTTGTATAACCTTTACTTACATATTACATTCTGTTAAAAAATAAATAAAAGCATTTTGTAATTTGATTACAATGACTAACAGAAAAAAGAAAAAAAAATAAGGCATTAATGACAGTCACATGGGGAGAGGAGGTGACCAGTGACACCACTTACAAATTATTTACAGATTATGTCCCCAGGAGGTCGCGGGGCCATCTTCGTTTGAGCCGACGGGGAGGGTTGTAGGGGTTGGAGTTGGAAGACATGGTCTGTGCTAGTGGATTAGGATGGTACGGCAGTTTACTGTGGAAAAGGGTGATGCGGGAAGAAATTAAATCCTGAACAAAAGGAATATTAAAATCGTGGTGAAGAGATGAATTGGATACGTAAGAAGGAGCATTTGCGATTATTCTAAGGGTTTTGGACTGAAAGGATTAGATTCCTTGATTGTTGGAAGGCTTGGCGGCACCCCAGATTTCTACTCCGTATTTCCAGATTATAACCACTATTCTGGCTAAAATATTTCATATAAATTTCCTTAGCCAACACCCTAGAAAACAAAAAAAGAAACAATTTATTATAATTTACTAGAACTGTTTAAGCTTATTTTATTTAATTCTTTATAACTTATTACATGGCTTAATTTATTTTGAATTGGAACGTGTCAAAAGTTAGAAATTCATTGGAATATTTGAGGAAAATATCATTTGCAGCTTAGCTTATGTATGAGAAATATGAAAATCATGGAATCGGTCAATTTGACCATTGAACATCCCCTCCCCCGCACCCTTGCTGGAAAAGCAATATGCAAAATTAATTTTCATCTCCATCTGTTTACACTTTAGAGTGCTTATCGGATTCTAATACATATCATTATGCAGAAAATTCAACTTGCAACTCGTTATATACCAACATTGTTATTAGGCGAATTAAGAAAAAAACAATAGTACTATAAAACCTGAGCAAAAATGCTCGAAAAAGTCTTAAAAGTGTCTTTTGAAGTAAGGGCACTCATTGAATGAGCGACTTCTTCTCTTGGTATAATCAGTAAAGTTAAGAAATGGTAAGAGGATTTATGTAAGGTTATCTTGAGGATAAAATAAATAACCAAGATTTACTTCAAAGTGTTGAGCTAAGTAGAAGACTGATTGATACAATTTTTGAAAAAAGAAAACTTCTCTAATATGTAGAAATGTAGAAAGATATATATATGACGGTCAAGAAAGTGATAAGAAAAAGAGTATTGATTGAGATAGTACTGGGATATATAGTCTTTATATGTAGAAAGATAAATGGGATTTTCTATATTTTCTTATCTTGTTTTTCGGCAAATTTTTCCAAAGTGAGTGTTGAGAGAAGAGCCCGGTGTGAAACAAATGACGCGTGTAGGAATTCTGCCGACTCCGAGTGACGGTCCATTGCCCAAGATGTCCCCTAACAGGCGCACTATTTGTCGGAACTGACATAAACAGGCTGCTGTATTGATATGCGGGCGCCCGCCTCCCTCGGATAAAGAAATAAGAGGGACGAATCACGAGATAACCCTGGCTTTCCTCTGTAAACATCTAAAAAAAATCCATATGTACACATAAGTATATGATAGTAAGTCGTTTACATCTAGTCTCTAACAATAGCTAATGCCCATGAGTTAGGGCAGGACGGGCGACTGGAGGGTCTGGGCCCATTGTACTGGGAGGCGCGTGGCCTCGCCTGACTCGCTGGTCACGTGACCCCAATGTGAGGGCGTTTTCGGGGTGACAGTACTTAATAGCGGATGTCGTATCTCGCATTCTTCTTACAAGAGGATCAGCGCATCTACAGTGTCATCTCCCCTAGTGCATTCTACAAGCTCCAAATTAGAGTCCTGTCATCCACTCGCCCGTCACAATTTTCAGTAAAGGGTATGATTAAAACAGTAATACAAAGTTAAAATCTCATTTAATTGCTACAGTGGACTCCACATTTGCCTCGCATGATTGATGCAAGCATTTGCTACTCTCTGACATTAGGAAGAGCAAATTCCACCTGTTATCGAACAAGAGACGAAAGTAAGCCGTAATGGCTGGCTATAGAACGGCTGGGAGAGGGGTGTGGGGCACTCCTCAATCTACATAGAAAAATATTTAAATATCATTCATAATATTTTCTCTTCTGTTATAATACATATTCTGTTATATTGTACATAAACATTTGATTTGAATTTTTCTATGTATAGTTTTCCCTAAAAGAATTTTGTATACATTTAACTCTAATAACTAGCATTATTCACTAGTATTTCTATAAACCTTCTTCATCTCCCCATCACTTATTTATGTATTAACAAACTGATTTCAACGAGTTGTATAGCATTTCTAAATAATTAATTCGGTTTATCTTTTAAGCATATTTCCTGGACAAAAATCAAGCTATTCATATTGGTTCGATAACTGATATAAGTATGTTTGTATATATGTCACATTTGTTGAAATATTATTATCACATACTTCTAGATACTATTTCCTTTATGCCTTTAATCAGTTTTAAATTGCATCCCACATGATACTGTCAGTATATCCACCTTTTACCCAATTTTTTTTAATGAACTGAAACTTTTTCTATTTGAGTTTTAGTTCCTTGGGTAAGTTTTAAATCAGCTATAAAATGAATATGGAAAACAGGTTGCATAAAAACACTAAATCCAAAATTCGAGCAAGAATGGTTCTTTATATAAATATCTTTTCCTAAAATCAAACAATACTTGTTCAATTTACAAGCCTTGATGACTACTTGTGGTCGAATTTGAGCTGAACAGCTTCCAGCATCTCCAGAAACTCATCATTGATATAAATAATGGTAGCTTGGAGCCTTTCTTGCTACATTTTTCAGAACAACACTGCGTAGGGCGCTGGTTTCGAACCCTTTCCCTTCATATTTAATAATTTCACGAGTTGTTTCAGTGGCTGTGAATTTATTTTTCCTAGTAATCCATTAAAATTATGAAAATTTTGTAGGACATTCTCATGATTCTTCTTTGAAAGACAGAACTAAACTGAGGTTATTTTATTTTTTAAAAAGAAGTTTAGAGAATGATATAAAGAGAGTATTAAATATTGGTAATTTTTAATAACATGAAAGCATTTTAAGTTCTCTGAAATCTTTAATTTAATAAAAGATCATATTTTTATTAACCCATTTTTACATTTTACCATCTTGTTGTGATAAAAAAAAAATATTCGCAGAGCCGTGCACTATGCCTCCTCATACAATTTTGAACAGATGCTATATCGGAGTAGCTTTTATCTCGAAGATGCACCTTGGAAAATCCTACATTTTTGGAATCCCTGGACACATGGCATACAGGCGTAACCGGCATACTTGAAAGAGAATAGCAATTTCATTAAAGCGCTGACTACAACTTGAACTCATATTTTCCACAATTAAACGCTTGGAGCTGTATCGCACTCACACTTCACAACCTTATACCCTAAGCCTTATTGCTACCTACCATGGGCTGGGCTCATATCATACCAAACTTATTTTAGACCTCTTTTTACAGGTGTGCTGAGGAGACCTATATAGTAAGGTTGCACTTCGGGGTTTTAGAACAAACATCACCGCACAAATAGGTTACAAATTCTCGCCCCAGAAACCGACCTATAGGCATTGGTATGGTACTCAGTGGAACACAGCCACTCAAAATAAATTGTCAACAATAACGATACATATAATGACCTTGACTCATTCAACCTTCCTCGAAAACAACGATACTACCATGGCTTTTTCGCGACGCCTTCGTTTATACATTCCTCATTATTAAAGTTTATTATACTAAAAAATGTTGCAAATAAATACCGCTAAAATGTAAGCTGAGAATGTAAGCTACATCCTGGGATTGTAAGATCTGTAAGATATGTAAGGTATCATTAAAATACGGGAAGCTGGAAAGATAAAGGCTGAATACACAAAAATGGACACTTCCAAAGAATAGGATTATATTTGTAGAGATATCTAAGTCCTCCATAAGTATTTAAAGGTGGAACACAGAGACTGAAGGGGAAGTCTATTATGGATGATGGCTTTACAATGTGGCTTGTACCTTCGCTTAAACTCTGCATACCTTCTCAGTAGCTATAGCCTCATAATCACTGCTACCACCACCATCTTTGAGCAACGTGCTCCTGACCTCGCCTCGCACAACGGTTATCACTGTGATTTACCCATTTTCTTCCAAGAGAGTGAGAGAAGAGAATGAGTTATTCCTCTTCAGTACCCTTCTAATTCCTGACAGCGAGGAAGTTCGCTTCAATATGTCTGAAATTCCCGCTCAAAATAGTTATATCAATCAAATTGATTAGGTAACATTTTTTCGTTACATGATATGTTAGTTGTACCAATGTTATTTTTTTTTTTTAATGTGACAGTTAGAAAAACATTTTTAAAAAATCTGTAACAGTTACTGAATAAGATCATCAAGTTGATTTCCTTATTTATATAAGGAAGCGAAGTGTTAATTTTTGGAAATTTTCATAATTAAAAATTTCATAATTGTATAATTAAGTAGCAATTTAAAACATGAAGGTTTTAGGGGGTGTGCCAACATCTAACTAAATGGACTTAGTTTTTACATTCATAATTTTATGAAATTTTTTTATTATTAAATAAACCTTTATTTATTACATTCTGTTATTAACCACATTTTGTAATTTGATGACATAGAGAAATTACAATCGTAAAAAAAAAAAAAAATTAACAATAAAATAAATAAATGGTCATCACTGTGCAGGAAGAAGGGCCCCATCGACTTCACTCCTAATAAGTTTAGGCATTAAAGCCCAGGAGGTCGCGAGGCCATCTGCGTTTAAGTCGCCGAGGAGGATTGGAGTCCGACGGCAGGGATTGGGCATATGGATTGGGATGAAATAGGAGTTTACTATGAAAGAGCTTGAAGTGGGTGGAGATAAGGTCTTCGACAGAAGGAATATTAAAGTCGTGATGAAGGTTAGAGATTAGGAAGAGTAGGGAGATGTCTGCAGTATAAAGGATAAAAAGGATGGGTCCAAGTACACTGCCCTGTGGAACTACCGCTTTAACAGTGTAGTGTTCGGAATAATCTGATCCTAGCCGGACCCTAAGGAATCGGTGATAAAGAATTGAGGATCAGGTAGATGGTACTTGGAAATATGGCTTCAGCTTATATAATAGTCCAGTGTGCCATACTCGGTCAAACGCTTGAGTGACATCTAAGAATGCACCAGAACGAAATTCTTTTCGCTCGAGGTAAGAGGAAATAAAGTCTACAACGCGAAACACCTGCTGGACAGTAGAATGATGGGAACGGAACCCTAACTGATGATTAGGAAGAATATTTAAGGAAGTTATTATAGGTATTATTCGTTGTAAAAGAACTTTCTCAAATACATTGGAAAGTAAAGAAAGAAGGCTAATTGGTCCATAGGATAATATGAAATATTAATAAAAACAATTATATTTTAAAACGTTTATTTCTCTTTCCATATAATTTATTTCTCTTTAAAGCTAATAATTTAAATATAAGTTGAGAATAAATTCTTAGCAAATTATTAAGCCTTCTAAATAATTAAGCGAAAAAAACCCAAAAAAACCTTAGCTATGAATTTGGTTTAACCTTATTTTTATAATTTGAAGTTAGTTTTAACCAAGGTCGACAAGTTTAAGTTAAGTAACCATCTGTATTGATAATATAGTAATTCTGGAATCAGGAAGCCGTTCAGAAGGACAGAAGAAATTTCCTGATATTTTATATAATTATTGTACTTAATACAGTTAAGAAACCTATACAAAACAAGTAAATTATACTTGTAAGGTCATAATTACAGTAAATTATAAAGTAATTACTGATGTACTAAAGTTCCAATTCCCCTACTTCTTGATAAATTAGTAGCGTAAGATCATTGCCTTAAAATGTAAAACTTAGTCTTTTTCGGTAAATTAGTGTATTTTATGGTTTATTTATGCCTATGATCTATTCATTAAATTTGATTTCATATATGATAGCAGAAAGACTATAAAAACAGCGAATCACATGTCGAAATTTATTTATCAAAATTCGTAATATGACCATTATGTTTTGATGATCGATAGAATAAAACAGCCATATATAAGATGATAGATTTTATTTAGTAATATATAATAGTTGTCATAACTTTCTTAATTCTTATAGAATTATAAATTTAGAATAATTTATAAGAACGAGTTAGGTCAAAATATTGGGTCCTAAATTTGGCAAATCATTTTCATGAATTCAAAGCAGATTACTGGAACCTCAACTAAATCGGTTTGACAGGATATTCTCCCACTTGAAATGAGAGTAAGAAAGGTTTCCTCATAAATGTATTGCTTTCGGCAATATACCTGTAAGAATCCTTAGTCTTCATTGGCTGTCTTTCACGTCCTTCGTAATAATTCCACCAATGATTGCAATGAAAACTCACACAACTATTAAATAGGATTCCCTCGACTCTTTCTCTAAACGTTTTCACACTTTCTACGTGTAAATCCCCGCCTGAGTATAGGGCGTACGTGGCCCGTTTTAGGAAGGTTTTATTGTCGGGGTATGTCGGGCTCTCCCGGTGGAAGACTCGCTCCTAACGGCGTACCAGTAACAGTAACAATAACAGTGTAACCTCCCGGCGGCTCTTATCTCCACCCTCCCTCGGCGCGGGTAGCGTGATCGTTACGTCAGCAGGCAGCATATTTCAAGGGATCAGGAGAGCTAGAACAGTATGCCTCCGATGGTATCTGCCAGAATGGGGGAGGCGCTGTTACATTTTTACCTCTTCCCCGGCATGGGAGTGGGGTTATGCAGGGCCGATTGGATCTCTCTCGCACACACAGCGGGCGGTTTGACGCCCTGCCGTTATCTACAGGATTGAGGGCTGAATTACGCCCTTGGTTAGAGGGCTTAAACCTCCTATTAATAGGGTTCGCCGAGAGCCGCCGATAACGCCACCGCCTTCATGATAACTTAGACCTCGACACGATCCCCCCCACCACCTCACGACCTCTGCAAAACATTCTAATTAATGGATCCCGACTTTACGGCTAACTTCCATTGGCAGAGAGTGCCATCAGACACACAACCCGTTCACACATTTTCCATTAAAAAGGTGTATGTATTAGCGTAGAGAAAAATATACCACAAGGGGAAGATTGTCTCCAATTTAAAAAAAATGTAAGGAAACCAAGCCCTGCATTCCAGCTTTTTTTTTTTTTTGGCCAACAGTTGTATAAGTTCGTTATTTGCTGTAACTGTAAAACCAGAAAAAGTAGGAGAGGGTGGGGGGGGGACGAAAATTTGGAATCGTGTTATCGATATTGGCGAACTTTATGTAACAAAACTGATGTAAAATATAATTTTATAATATTATGTATATCTGAGGAATGGTAATTAAAATAGAATTCCAAGTGTGCGAGGCTTCTAATTGAATTAGAAAAAGGGTGAGTTTTAAGGAAGACTTAAATTTATAATCGTTATATCTTCATTGTTATTTGAATTTAGAAAAAATGTATAGATCATATAGGTGTAATATCCAATTTTATAAAGTTCATGATGAAACTTAAAGAAGGAATTTTTAGTGTGCATTAAATAATTATTTTCCCTAACCCCAAGGAAAATTTTTGGAATTTACTTAAATTACGTAGCTGATGGACTTTTCTGTAACATCTGGATCTATATGACAAATATGTATTAATTAAGAATTTTTTTCTTTTTACCTTCCTCATCTTCATAAATTTTTTGTGTAAATTTTAAACAATTAATGCGAGGAAATAAAAAAAAAAAAATCTATCTGTCCCAGCCAGGGAACGAACCTGGATCTCTTGCTTTCCGGGCACGAATGCCACCATTACACCAACGAGACAAGCCAGATAACTTATTAAATTCCCAACATACTAGCGAGAGTCTAAAAATCCGAGAAAGACAAATAGATCGTCTTATGCTTGAAGGAGCTGACATTGCCTAGCTATTTGTCGACTCTCGTTATTTGCTTCTTATTTTCATTTATAAATATTAATTTCGTTTTGGTATATTATTCCACGTAAATATTAAACAATTATTGCGAGGGAATAGAATAAAAAATCTATCTGTCCCAGCCAGTGACAGATAGATTTTTTATAATCTAGATTTTATTAGTATGCTGGAAAATAAATATGTTATTTGGCTTGTCCAGGTGGTGTAATGGTAGCACGCTCGCTCGGAAAGCAGAAAAACCAGGTTCGATTCCTGGCTGGGACAGATTGATTTTTTATTCTATTCTCTCACATTAATTGCCTAATAAATTATCTGCTGATAATCTCTACGGTTAAAAACTCTCCATCTGTCTTTCTTTTTTCATTAAAAAAAAAAGACATGATAAATTTCATTAAGTAGAACCTCGAATTTCTGCTTAAAATCTGAAAAATTAAAATCTACTTTTTGTTCAATTTGACTGTGTAACTAACTAAATATGATTTTATCAATAAACAAATCCGTAATAATTTTCGTTACAGTAAACTACATATTACGCTTTGTAAAAAAATAATTTTGTATTTTAAAACAGCTAATTGTGGCTTCTTGATAGTGAAGTTAAAAAAAAAAAAAAATTATACATATANAGAAAAAGTGAGAGAGAGAGAATGAGGTGGGGAGAGAGAGAGAGAGAGAGAGAGAGAGAGAGAGAGAGAGAGAGAGAGAGAGAGAGAGACTAGTGTATTGAATATATTCGAGAGATCACTATAATTTAAAACTGATCACTATATATACAGAACCACAACGAGAGTTGGGCGTTTATACCACTGAAATAATTCACTCCTCTTTTTATTTATTCATGATTAGACGCCTCCCCTTCGCCGGGGACCACCATCTTGAATTTATTCATAGGACCAAGTAATGAGAAACTGTAAAAATGGACTTTTACTGTTGGAAGAAGGCGACATGAATTTACATGATATTTTTTCCTTTGGGGAATTACCAGTCTTGGAGCTCGGTAAATTGCATCTAAAAAATCTATAGAAAAAAGTCAAGAAGAAGGAGGCCCTTTGAAATGGCTGCTGTTGAAGAAAGTGTCATTTTTAACCCCTCAGCTGATTTTTACATAATGACGTCGGTTTGACTTTCATGCGCCCCTCCCCCCCTCTCCTTAAGAGATGGCTTCCGAAAAGTAACCAGCAAGGAGGCAAAGACCGGGTATTTTTTTTTTCCGATGGAATTGGGACTTTGCGGAATCAATAAGATTTGCGTTCAAAGCTGACACCAGGCCTAAATTGAATTTTCTTTAATAAACTCTCTTTGTATACAACAGAGAAATATGACTTTAGTTTTGTTTTAAAATTAATAAAAAGGTATCCTAGCGTATAATTATAGGTACAAATTCACTCTTTTTAACTATGTCTCAGGAGTTCTCACTACACGTTAGTAGTACACGTTATAATATTTAAGTATATTTCAATGTGAAATTCCTATGAAATATTAAATCAACTTTTAATCATCATAGGAACAAAAATTCACATTCATTAGAGAGTCACACACTCTTGATCACTATTTCTTTATTCTCATTGGAATACATTATCGATAGTATAGTTTATATAAAATAATAAAATGAATTTGCACTAGCTATTAAATTCTCATGGTGTAAGGACCCCCCCCCCCTATAATAATTTTACGGGGGATTAACCTTACCCATATCTCATGCTTCTGGTGGTCCTGTTCACAACAATATTCTTATTCATAAACTTTATACCGCTTCCTTTTCTAGACTTTGCTGTCTGCAGTCTATGTAAGTTTGATGGAAAAATACCCCATTTACTATCCTTAATTCTGATCCCTGACCTAATTTTATGTCTAAAACGATCGTAATTCCATTTTCATATATTTTTCGTGAGTACACTCTTTTTCTTTAATAATATACATTCAATGGTCTTCTTTTTTTTCTTCTTCTATTATTAACTGTAGCTTAAGAAATGAGTGTTAGAATTTTAAGTATGAGTATACAAACATTTTATATATATATATATGTAAACATTTAAATCATTTAATCAAACAAACATTTTCCTCAAATGAGTTCAATTTCTTGAGCAAAACGCTGAGTGAGTGAGAGAGAGAGAGAAATATATACATATAGAGAGAGTATGGGGGGGGGGGGAG
>KZ809864.1:26318-38501 GCA_000696205.2 Oncopeltus fasciatus
GAGAGTGAGAGAGGGAGAGAGAGATTACTCATATTTTTGAGAAGTTGTCATTTGGTGGAGGAGACAGCATAAATAATAGCATACCAGCTTACTTCCTTATTAAGTCAATCAACAACTTTTTTCCCATAAAACTATACATTAAGAGGGTCTTAAGGCAGTCTGGTAGAATACAAATTTTAAAAGCGCCAACTCTAAATCTCCCCCTAGAATAGCTGGCATTTTTAATATCTTTATATCACAATACTCCCTAGAGATCCTTGGAACCTCCCTCCCACCCCTAGAGCAGATCACAGCTTCAGATCGCTCCCTTTTCCTCGGGTTGAGCTAATGCGATAATCGCCAGTCCATATGCCTCTCTGACAGTCCATTCAAATAGTTCCGTAACGAAATGATCGTTAGTGGGGTCCTCTCCTCAGCTAGTGGGGGAGGGGAGGCCGCTATACCTTATCATATTATTCTAGAAAGGATCAAATCAAATTCATGTGAGATGTGTTCATTAGAGTGAAAGACTCCAAGCTTAAATGTTTCTAAGACTCAAGTATTTTTAGTTTAAGATATATTGTAGCCTTTCTCTGTTAATGAACAGTATGGCGTTCAGTAGAAAGTTGAAAAATAACAAATTATTCCACAATTGAAAATAGAAAACTCCTTAACTAACCCCAACAGCTCAGGCGAATAAGAATAATTTCGTAAACTCGAGAACAATTTTTTTTTTTTTTTTAAGTTTAAGACAATAAACTACTGTGAAATTTGCATCAGACTACTTTAAATTATCTGAAAAATTAGGAACCCAACTCTTTTCAGAAATATATTTGTTTTTAATTTCATGATGTATAGAATCCGAAATTTGTGAAAATGTGAAAAATATAGGTATTTAGTTCCCACTCAAATCCACCTATTTGGGTAACTAACTCACAGCAATATCTCTTAAGAGGTTAAATTGATGGTTACAAGATACAAAATTTCAAAGACGAAATCATTGAGCTTGTATTGTATTGTATTTGTTGTGGTATTTGATCCCACATTAATTTTATACTATAAATTAAGCTTATTGGGCTTGTAAACTGGTGTAAATGGTAGCATGCCAGCCTGGCAAGCAGGAGATCCGGATCACAGTCCCGGCTAAGATAGTAAGATTTTTTTAATTCTATTCCCTTGCATTTATTGTATTGAGCTATTATTTTATTTGTATTTATTTATTTATTTTTTGTTTAAAGAGATGGTTTTGTCGGGTGTTCGTTCGTCTCTGCCTTGTCTGTCAATGATCTAAGGGCCAGAATTAGGTAAACCACATTTAAACACTAAAAAAAGGGCTAAACTTTTTAATTTCAGAAATTTGTCAAGGGCAAGGAGGGTGAGAGAGTGGGCAAAAATAATAAAATCATTTTATGTATTTTTTTTTAAGCAGCGGAACGCAGCTCCTATAAGACGGACTATTTTTGTCTTTAACTTTCAGTTTATGATTTAATGGCTTTGGGGGAATAAATAATTTTATGAATTTATCGTTTTATAGTTTTAAGGCTTAAGTAACGATAAAGACGAAGATAATTTTAAGTGTCGCCAACTTAACAGTGTCACTTCTAGTTAGCTCCATGCCTTAGTTGCCTAAATTCTGTCAGCATACGCAAGTTTTATATAGTACTTTTTTAAATATTCGCGCAACATTCGGAAGAATTGCATAAACATCTATTAAAAACGTTTTTGCTGCTTCAAAAATAAACTTTGCAGAAATTGGTCCCTTTTTTATATATTGTTTTATTCCAAGGCAAATAAATTGAAATTAGTAAATGGAGTCTGCTCGAATCTAGCAGTCGGCTGGCATAGTTCTAGAAAAAAAAATTCTTGTAGCTTAACCCGAATCATACCCTTTTTCTCTAACCCACAATCAATGAAGATAAAACCCTTTTCGTTCCAATGAATAAACATGACAGAAAATCCAGAGCAGACGAAAAACAAAAAACTACCAGATCTGAATAGAGGTCGAAGAAAAGATTGAAAAAAATATACATGTGGGCAATAGGCATGCGTAGTATGGCACGCAATTGTAAAGCAAGCAGCCATTAAGGCGCCTAAGGGCACTATCAGAAGGAATGAGAGCATTGTTCTAGGAGAAGGTAGATGAAAAGGAGAAGGGTGTGATTAGGGGTAGGATCACGAAGGGGGTGGGAGACAATGACAGGAAGACGGCGGTGGGGTGAGCATCGAGAGGAAGACGTTTCGCGTGAGGGTAATGGAGGGAAAGATCCAACTGAACTGCCCTCTTCAGGATGACGGATTAACAGGGAGCATGACGGGGGTAGATACCCTGAAGATGATATCAGTTCGTCCAACGGTTACCATAATGACGTTATTTTCCTAATGAGAGTCCCATTGGTCCGACTCATTTCTCAGAATGCGATCCCACTTGATTTCCACATGGAATCCATGAACTCTAACGAGCTGGCCCAATCATTAGTACATTTAATATAATCATTGTTATGTATTATTATTCAAAAATATTTTTAATATTTGTATGCATTAACAAATAAATACATAGATGAGCTTTATATTAGAACCTATTAAAAATATTAGCATAAATCGGATAACTTTCTCAGTAGCTAGCCTATATTTCTTCAAGAACATGTCATTCAGGTGACTTCCATAATTGACCCGATTTCTCTGTTGAACATCACTTACCTGCCTCAGGATATTATTATTATAGCCTCTGTCAACGCGGCTTATGCAGAATCCCTCGTGAAATGTTTGTAATTTTCATTGACTTGTAATGGCATATTATCAAGACAGGCCACCTGAAAGGGTTGCGTTTTATCTGAGGGAAGGCGGTGAGGCAATCGGAGCCGTCATAAGCTGAGCTTTCCCACGGTTCTTAGTGCAGACCTCCGCGCCCACAATTATCGATATGTCGACACGCGATCTCCACCAACAAGTGCCTGGGCGCACCTCTCTCAAGAGGAACTTCACGACTTGTTGAGAGATCTCTTTGGCCACCTTTAACGTCGACAAAAACATTAATTAGAAATTGAATTTTTACCTAACAGTTGAAAAGGCAAGGGACGAAAACGAATATACAAGTCATTCAACCAGTACAATGTTTAAAGCCAGTTCATTACATGGATTGGAAAATGCTAAACAGATATTCACCATTTAATACTTTCAACTTACCCTCATTTCCAGATATTCTATTTACGCTGCTTGGATGATGCAACTTATGATAAAAATATCTTCGCCCGCCTTGACGGGTTCCCGATTCTCTCCTGTTCTCTTGGTTTAAATTCTTAAATTCATTTGTTGCCAATGTGGCAATTAATTGTTGCATCAAAGGAGGCAAAGTGTTCTGGTTCCCTTGAAATATACAACTAATTATAAATAAGTTAACAAAAGGTGAACATTTTTAAAAATTGCGTCAAGAATGAGGTGTAGGAATTAATATTGTAGGCGACAGTAGAAATTATTGCACTGGATGCCCAAGATAGTGGCTAAGATTCAACGCCCACAGTGTATCTATTTTACAGCATTGACCGATTTTCAACTAATCGAGAGGTAGATAATTAACCCTTCTTTCTATATTTTGCATCAATATAAATTGAAAAAATTATATTTTGGTAAAAAATATAAATGTAAATTACTCACATACACACAAATTAAACCAGAAATATGTATTTCACACAATGTGTGTGTGTGTGTGTGTGTGTGTGAGTGTGTGTGTGTGGCATATTTTTAGCTTCACGTTGTAGAAGTCATTTTTCTTTCTCCCTGTGAAGTTGGGCTTATCTCTTTAAAATGTAAAATAATAAGCTGAGTTCGTTTGAGGATCCCCTACTCAGACGATTATGAGTAGGGGATCCTCAAGTACCTGTACAAAATGTTTTCTCAGTGTAGTAGGTCTTGTATATAGTTAGAGTATTGAAACAAAACAAATTTGTTTAAGAGTTCAAACTCAACCATAAATTGAACCATTAAATGTGGGATTTTCCTGAACCGTGAATTTTAACTTTATGCCTCAGAAGCTGCAATAATTTTGTACTGCATTGAAGAGATCTGGAACAAGCGAGTTGGAACTATCCCTCGCGGAATTCTGAGGGAATATTGAAATGTCTCAAGAAATAGTTTTTTTTATAAATGTTGATGTGATTAATTCAATGCCATTTATTGCATTTGGCTTTTAATTAAATTTCACTTACCTCTTATTGAGTAACAATTTCAATTTATATCACGTATTTTCAAAAATTCTCCCTAGAAAATAAACTCAATTTTCTACTTTCTTTTGGAATCAACTTAAAATCTACTTCTCGTTACCTTGATCCCAAATATAAATATTTTTAATTTAAAAGAGCATTTTAAATAATGGAAAAACCATTATTCATAAATAATTGAAGACTAATCTGCCTTCAAAAATAATTTGTTAGTGAGAAGAATGAATTTTCTCGTTTTTTTATTTCAGTGGATTATTATTTTTCTCATTTGTTACTTCAAAACTTTTAGTTAGTCGTTTTAAAATTGCTAAATGATTATATTTTGCTCCATATTTCATAATAATTACTGTGAAGTGTGGGGGTTATACAGTGTTGATAGTAATTGTTTCGTGTGAAAATGAGATTATTATTAATGGCATATTAGTTTAAATTTATAACTAAGATTACTTATGATCATGTTCATATGGGCCGCATAAAACTGATTTTTGAGACATTTCTTTTTTTTTTTTTGCTTGTCCTGGATTGGGAATATGGGATACAGTAGCCCCAGAGAGGGCTAGTCCATTGCTAAGGTACATTTTCCTTAGCTTGACCTAGATTGGGGATAAGGAATACAGTAGCCCCAGAGAGAGCTAGTCCTTTGTTAAGGTACATCTTCCTTAGCTTGACCTAGATTGGGGATAAGGAATACAGTAGACCTGAAGGAGGCTAGTCACTTGCTAAGGTACATTTCCTATGCTTATCCGGATTGGAGATAAGGAATACAGTAGCCCTGGAGGGGACTAGTCCTTTGTTAAGGTATATTTTCCTTAGCTTATACTGGATTAGGGATAAGGAATACAGTAGCCCCAGAGAGAGCTAGTCCTTTGTTAAGGTACATTTTCCTTAGCTTGACCTAGATTGGGGATAAGGAATACAGTAGCCCCAGAGAGAGTTAGTCCTTTGTTAAGGTACATTTTCCTATGCATGTCCAAGATTGGAGATATAGAATACAGTAGCCCTGGAGGGGGCTAGTCCCTTGCTAAGGTACATTTCCTATGTTTATCCGGATTGGAGATATGGAATACAGTAGCCCTGGAGGGGGCTAGTCCCTTGTTAAGGTACATTCTCCTATGCTTATCCGGATTGGAGATAAGGAATACAGTAGCCCGGGAGGGGGCTAGTCCTTTGCTAAGGTACATTTTCCTATGCTTATCCTGGATTGGAGATATAGAATACAGTAGCCCCGGAGGGGGCTAGTCCTTTGCTAAGGTATATTTTCCTTAGCTTATCCTGGATTGGAGATATGGAATACAGTAGCCCCAGAGAGGGCTAGTCCCTTGTTAAGGTACATTCTCCTATGCATGTCCTAGATTGGAGATATGGAATACAGTAGCCCCAGAGAGGGGTAGTCCCTTGCTAAGGTACATTTTCCTTAGCTTGTCCTGGATTGGAGATAAGGAATACAGTAGCCCTGGAGGGGGCTAGTCCTTTGTTAAGGTACATTTCCTATGCTTATCCGGATTGGAGATATGGAATACAGTAGCCCAAGAGAGGGCTAGACCCTTGTTAAGGTATATTTTCCTATGCTTATCCTGGATTGGAGATATGGAATACAGTAGCCCAAGAGAGGGCTAGTCCTTTGCTAAGGTACATTTTCCTTAGCTTGACCTATATTGGAGATATGGAATACAGTAGCCCCAGAGAGGGCTAGTCCCTTGCTAAGGTACATTCTCCTATGCATGTCCTGGATTAGAGATATAGAATACAGTAGCCCTGGAGGGGGCTAGTCCCTTGCTAAGGTACATTTCCTATGCTTGTCTGGATTGGAGATATTGAATACAGTAGCCCCAGAGAGAGCTAGTCCCTTGTTAATGTACATTTTCCTTAGCTTGACCTAGATTGGGGATAAGGAATACAGTAGCCCCAGGGAGGGCTAGTCCTTTGCTAAGGTACATTTTCCTATGCTTATCCTGGATTGGAGATATGGAATACAGTAGTCCCAGAGAGGGGTAGTCCCTTGCTAAGGTACATTTTCCTTAGCTTGTCCTGGATTGGGGATATGGAATACAGTAGTCCCAGAGAGGGCTAGTCCTTTGCTAAGGTACATTTTCCTATGCTTATCCTGGATTGGGGATAAGGAATACAGTAGCCCTGGAGGGGGCTAGTCCTTTGCTAAGGTATATTTTCCTCAGCTTATCCTGGATTGGAGATATGGAATACAGTAGCCCCATAGAGGGCTAGTCCCTTGCTAAGGTACATTTCCTATGCTTATCCAGGATTGGAGATATGGAATACAGTAGCCCCAGAGAGGGCTAGTCCCTTGTTAAGGTACATTCTCCTATGCATGTCCTAGATTGGAGATATGGAATACAGTAGCCCCAGAGAGGGGTAGTCCCTTGCTAAGGTACATTTTCCTTAGCTTGTCCTGGATTGGAGATAAGGAATACAGTAGCCCTGGAGGGGGCTAGTCCTTTGTTAAGGTACATTTCCTATGCTTATCCGGATTGGAGATATGGAATACAGTAGCCCAAGAGAGGGCTAGACCCTTGTTAAGGTATATTTTCCTATGCTTATCCTGGATTGGAGATATGGAATACAGTAGCCCAAGAGAGGGCTAGTCCTTTGCTAAGGTACATTTTCCTTAGCTTGACCTATATTGGAGATATGGAATACAGTAGCCCCAGAGAGGGCTAGTCCCTTGCTAAGGTACATTCTCCTATGCATGTCCTGGATTAGAGATATAGAATACAGTAGCCCTGGAGGGGGCTAGTCCCTTGCTAAGGTACATTTCCTATGCTTGTCTGGATTGGAGATATTGAATACAGTAGCCCCAGAGAGAGCTAGTCCCTTGTTAATGTACATTTTCCTTAGCTTGACCTAGATTGGGGATAAGGAATACAGTAGCCCCAGGGAGGGCTAGTCCTTTGCTAAGGTACATTTTCCTATGCTTATCCTGGATTGGAGATATGGAATACAGTAGTCCCAGAGAGGGGTAGTCCCTTGCTAAGGTACATTTTCCTTAGCTTGTCCTGGATTGGGGATATGGAATACAGTAGTCCCAGAGAGGGCTAGTCCTTTGCTAAGGTACATTTTCCTATGCTTATCCTGGATTGGGGATAAGGAATACAGTAGCCCTGGAGGGGGCTAGTCCTTTGCTAAGGTATATTTTCCTCAGCTTATCCTGGATTGGAGATATGGAATACAGTAGCCCCATAGAGGGCTAGTCCCTTGCTAAGGTACATTTCCTATGCTTATCCAGGATTGGAGATATGGAATACAGTAGCCCCAGAGAGGGCTAGTCCCTTGCTAAGGTATATTTTCCTTAGCTTGACCTAGATTGGAGATATGGAATACAGTAGCCCCAGAGAGGGGTAGTCCCTTGCTAGGGTACATTTTCCTTAGCTTGTCCTGGATTGGAGATAAGGAATACAGTAGCCCCAGAGGGGGCTAGTCCCTTGCTAAGGTACATTTTCCTTAGCTTGACCTAGATTGGATATATGGAATACAGTAGCCCCAGAGAGGGCTAGTCCCTTGTTAAGGTATATTTTCATATGCTTGTCCTGGATTGGAGATATGGAATACAGTAGTCCCAGAGAGGGCTAGTCCTTTGCTAAGGTACATTTTCCTATGCTTATCCTGGATTGGAGATATGGAATACAGTAGTCCCAGAGAGGGCTAGTCCTTTGCTAAGGTACATTTTCCTATGCCTATCCGGATTGGAGACATGGAATACAGTAGCCCCAAGGAGGGCTAGTCCCTTGCTAAAGTAAATTTTCCTATGCTTATCCTGGATTGGAGATATGGAATACAGTAGTCCCAGAGAGGGCTAGTCCTTTGCTAAGGTACATTTCCCTATGCTTATCCTGGATTGGGGATAAGGAATACAGTAGCCCTGGAGGGGGCTAGTCCTTTGCTAAGGTATATTTTCCTTAGCTTATCCTGGATTGGAGATATGGAATACAGTAGCCCCAGAGAGGGCTAGTCCTTTGCTAAGGTATATTTTCCTATGCTTGTCCTGGATTGGAGATATGGAATACAGTAGTCCCAGAGATGGCTAGTCCTTTGCTAAGGTACATTTTCCTATGCTTATCCAGGATTGGGGATAAGCAATACAGTAGCCCTGGAGGGGGCTAGTCCTTTGCTAAAGTATATTTTCCTTAGCTTATCCTGGATTGGAGATATGGAATACAGTAGCCCAAGAGAGGGGTAGTCCCTTGCTAGGGTACATTTTCCTTAGCTTGTCCTGGATTGGAGATAAGGAATACAGTTGCCCCAGAGAGGGCTAGTCCCTTGTTAAGGTACATTCTCCTATGCATGTCCTAGATTGGAGATATGGAATACAGTAGCCCCAGGGAGGGCTAGTCCCTTGCTAAGGTACATTTTCCTATGCTTATCCTGGATTGGAGATATGGAATACAGTAGTCCCAGAGAGGGCTAGTCCTTTGCTAAGGTACATTTTCCTATGCTTATCCGGATTGGAGATATGGAATACAGTAGCCCCAAGGAGGGCTTGTCCCTTGCTAAGGTACATTTTCCTATGCTTGTCCTGGATTGGAGATATGGAATACAGTAGCCCCAAGGAGGGCTAGTCCCTTGCTAAGGTACATTTTCCTATGCTTGTCCTGGATTGGAGATATGGAATACAGTAGCCCCAGAGAGAGCTAGTCCCTTGCTAAGGTACATTTTCCTTAGCTTGACCTAGATTGGAGATATGGAATACAGTAGCCCCAGAGAGGGGTAGTCCCTTGCTAAGGTACATTCTCCTATGCATGTCCTAGATTGGAGATATGGAATACAGTAGCCCCAGGGAGGGCTAGTCCCTTGCTAAGGTACATTTTCCTTAGCTAATCCCGGATTGGGGATATGGAATACAGTAGCCCTCTCCAGGGCTAGTCCTTTGCTAAGGTACATTTTCCTATGTTTGTCATGGATTGGGGACATAGGATACAATTGCCTCAGAGAGGGCTAGTCCCTTGCTAAGGTACATTTTCCTTAGCTAATCCCGGATTGGGGATATGGAATACAGTAGCCCTCTCCAGGGCTAGTCCTTTGCTAAGGTACATTTTCCTATGTTTGTCATGGATTGGGGACATAGGATACAATTGCCTCAGAGAGGGCTAGTCCCTTGCTAAGGTACATTTTCCTTAGCTAATCCCGGATTGGGGATATGGAATACAGTAGCCCTCTCCAGGGCTAGTCCTTTGCTAAGGTACATTTTCCTATGTTTGTCATGGATTGGGGACATAGGATACAATTGCCTCAGAGAGGGCTAGTCCCTTGCTAAGGTACATTTTCCTTAGCTAATCCCGGATTGGGGATATGGAATACAGTAGCCCTCTCCAGGGCTAGTCCTTTGCTAAGGTACATTTTCCTATGTTTGTCATGGATTGGGGACATAGGATACAATTGCCTCAGAGAGGGCTAGTCCCTTGCTAAGGTACATTTTCCTTAGCTAATCCCGGATTGGGGATATGGAATACAGTAGCCCTCTCCAGGGCTAGTCCTTTGCTAAGGTACATTTTCCTATGTTTGTCATGGATTGGGGACATAGGATACAATTGCCTCAGAGAGGGCTAGTCCCTTGCTAAGGTACATTTTCCTTAGCTAATCCCGGATTGGGGATATGGAATACAGTAGCCCTCTCCAGGGCTAGTCCTTTGCTAAGGTACATTTTCCTATGTTTGTCATGGATTGGGGACATAGGATACAATTGCCTCAGAGAGGGCTAGTCCCTTGCTAAGGTACATTTTCCTTAGCTAATCCCGGATTGGGGATATGGAATACAGTAGCCCTCTCCAGGGCTAGTCCTTTGCTAAGGTACATTTTCCTATGTTTGTCATGGATTGGGGACATAGGATACAATTGCCTCAGAGAGGGCTAGTCCCTTGCTAAGGTACATTTTCCTTAGCTAATCCCGGATTGGGGATATGGAATACAGTAGCCCTCTCCAGGGCTAGTCCTTTGCTAAGGTACATTTTCCTATGTTTGTCATGGATTGGGGACATAGGATACAATAGCCTCAGAGAGGGCTAGTCCCTTGCTAAGGTACATTTTCCTTAGCTTATCCCGGATTGGGGATATGGAATACAGTAGCCTTAGAGAAGGCTAGTCCCTTGTTAAGGTTCATTTTCCTTAGCTTATCCCGGATTGGGGATATGGAATACAATAGCCCCAGAGAGGGCTAGTCCCTTGCTAAGGTACATTTTCCTATGCTTGTCCTGGATTGGGGATAAGGGATACAGTAGCCTCATAGAAGGCTAGTCCCTGTCTAAAGTACATTTTCCTTAACTTATCCCGGATTGGGGATATGGAATACAGTAGCCCCAGAGAGGGCTAGTCCTTGTCTAAAGTACATTTTCCTATGCTTCTCCTGGAATGGGGATAAGGGATACAGAAGCCCTGCAGGGGGCTAGTCCTTTGCTAAGGTACATTTAATTCTCGGCAGTTAAAATTCTGCTCAGAGGATCAATGAAGAAGATAATAGTTGGAGGGATTACCGAGGGAAGTAGAGGGCGCACCCCTAACGGTGGGCCCACCCATAAACTTCTATATTAATTGGAACGTGTCCTGAATCCACAGATCTGTAGAATGTTATTCAAAGGCGATCTGCCTCTCCCGGCCTAATCAGATACTTTCCACCAAAGCTGCAGTACGCCGCGTCTTACGCCGATAAACTCCAAATTGCTATATTCATTTAATTAAATTTCAGCAACAGTTTATCTGCCTTTCAGCGAATTCCTATTGAACTTTAAGTAGTGAATTAACACATTAGCCTGAAAAAAAAAAAAAAAATTGTCTTTGCTGCTATATTTTCTTCATGTATGAATCAAATAATGCTTCTTATACATGTACAAAGCAAAATGAGAAGTAGTGGTGTACTACAGAATATTCGCCATAGAAGTATGAAGGATGGAAGGTAAATTCATTATAACTTTTTATTCACCTCCTCTTAAATTATTAATTTTACAAGGTTCAACGTATGCTGATTCGGGTCTGATTTTAAGAAATTAATTCATAACCCGACGAATTCAATGGGAAGACCTTTAGAAATTCAAATGTTTAGGTACATAATGAAATTAATAAATAAAATATTGAGCCAATATATTTGCATATATATTATAATTCGAATAAAAATTTAATGTAAATTCAAGCTAATAAACAAACTTATTTGTGAGGAATAAAAATTTTAGACAAAGATAGAGATTTTCCCTCATATGTTATATTTCTTTTTCTCATCGGATGTTTTCTTTTATATTTATTTTCATAAGTTTAAATTAAAATCAGGTTCATGTGTGGCAGTGGACTTATGCATGCTCAATATTCATTATTATAATAAGCCTACTGATCATTAATTATTTTATTTGTAAAAGAAGTTGTAATAGTTTATATGTTCATTTATTTCTAAACTTCACTTGCATTTATTATACTCCAAATCGCTAAGGTACTTATATAGAACGCGCTCATAATGAACATATTTCATTATTTTCGTTCTATTATTCTACTAGACAGGAATTTTGGTTACAAAAATAATATGACATACATATTACATTTAATCAAAGAAATAATAGAAATATAATAAACAAACAGTAAAAGAGTAATTTCGAAGTACAGTAAAATACGTAAAACACATTATAATTATTATTATGTATTATTACTATAATTATCCATATATTATTATGTATTATATTATAATTATTATCATTATAATTACTATTATGTACCATTGATTTTTATCTATTACACTTTCATTTCCTACCATACTCAGAACCTATTTTTATGGCTAATTTGTTGTATGCAATCCTTGAAAAGGTTTATAACTTCAAGTATTTTAGGACTCCTCGTCAAAATCTTGTAATATAATATATACTGCTCACATATTATAAATATTTATTTTCTAGAAGAGCTTTATAGTACAAGCAATGCTACTACTGCCTGCAGGCAGATGCATTAAGTAAATATAGATTGTAGAGCTTATTAAATAAATCAAGTCTTTTTTTTTTTGTTATAT
>KZ809864.1:50649-65302 GCA_000696205.2 Oncopeltus fasciatus
ACAGTGTCGTCCGAAAGCGCTCGCCAACGGGAGATGGTGTACAGAAACCAATGAAGACGGAGAATATAAGGTATGAGAGTTCTATATTCATTGGTGGTAGAAATAATAATAACCCTTTAGATTATTTATAGAATGTTTAACATAATCATAAAACAATATTCATTGTTTATTATTATCATTTTTGCCTCTAAATAATGTAATAATAGAAAATGTATTTGGGCATAAGTTTTTCTCTTTTTTTTTTAACTACACACTTTTTCAAAAGTCATGAAGACACGTTCAGGGGTACAGTGTTTCGTTTCTTTGGTGGATCATAGTTTTATTAGCTTTCATTAACATTGAATGTTCTTTTATTTAAATTTTCAGATTCTACTCTTATTGAAACGTAAACGTTTGAATGTGGGCTAAGATTTTGATGTTTTAGAAGGTTACAACTGTCTAATAAGAAAATAAAGTATAACACACTGAAAAAGTATCTTTCAACAGATTATTTTTATATCTTATGATATATTTTAATATGCATTTTTCAGTAATGTTGCCAACAAAACCCTCAATTTACAAAATAAATCGATACAGATGTGATACATTGAAATAGTGAAGATTACATGCGACACAATAGTACTTTTATATCATAAAAAATAATATACTAATAATCCAGCATTCCAACAATAATATTTATTTTATGTCTAAAGAACATTTCTTTGTCGAGAGTCAACTCATAAGTTGTCCATTTAAAAAAAAAAATCTTTTAACTATAATGAATGGTGTACTGGTGTCAATTTATTTGACTTTAAATCTTGTTCAAATAATATATTTTATGTAATTTTTTATTTCCTGTAATAAACGTTTTAAATTGGCTATATGGCATAACTAAATGTGTTTTAATAAAAAAAAATCAATGTTAGCCAAGTAAACGGAATACTTTGGTCCCTGAACATATCCAATATGACCTTTAGAAAACGTCTATTTTAGGAATTGTAAAAAAGAAAAAACTCATGTCTAAATGGAGAGGTTTTTTTTACTGTAGATATTATTGTTAGATGGTTTTTGTTGGGATTCGGACAAGGTAGATCCAAAAAAAAATAAAGTTTAAAAAAAGTGTATTTTTTTAAATTTTCTCCAACGTTTTGGCTTACATTTTAAACTACATTATATTACTTGACTCAGTCATGAAAACGGGATCCTGATGACATGACGATTCATGGTAACTCTCAAGATGGCTTACAATGAAAGCAAAAATGTTGACACATAATAAAAAAATACACATTTTTTGAATTTTTAATTTTTGGATCTGCCTTGACCGAACTCCAACAAAAAATATCAAACAACGTATGTCCAAATTTTTGTTGTAGCACAGATTTATATAACTACACTATGCACAGTTATAAATTTTTTAACTAATTTTCACATGGTAAAGCACTGTTCTAAACTAATCAACCATTTTCCTGCCTGAAACGCAGAAAAGCTTAGGGAGGTCAACTACAGGTACATAAATTAAGGGGGTTATTTCTCAGAGGTTAATTCTGTGAGGGTTGTTATGCTGCTATGTTGACTCATTAACCCTCTGATAAATGTCCACCCTTTTGGTCGCGGGCTGCAGACATTCAGAATACCTTTTGAATCTCCAGGCAACCAGGCGTACCAACGTCTCCACCCTTCAACCCCTAACCGTCGTCTTTCATAGGTCAAGGGAACGCTTAATTACTTCTCGCCTGCAATTTACCAACTTAAATAGATATTCTTACAATTGGAAACACTATATTTTAAATGATGATCCATCGTTATTGGCTTTTCTTAGAAATCCTGTATTGATGTACAAAAAATATATAGTAAGAGCTACAAATATTAGCACAAGATGAGGCAATAATTAGGGAAAATAATTAAAATCCTCCAATGTAGAATTGCACAGCAGATAAAGGCTTTGTATGTGTATTGTAAAGAAGTGTTTTCAAATATATTTCTTGAGTAGTCCGACTCTTATTTATTTTATAATGTGGATCATTTTCTCTTTTGGAAGATCATCGATGTAGGTCTGTTAATAAGCAGAGCTAAAGAAAGACCATTTAAAACATTTTGTACCTTTACTTGCGTTAAGAAAAAATGAAAAAATCCTTGTAGATATACAGTTGTATTTTTAAAATTTTATAAAGAGTTATGAAAGATTTTTTTTTTTTTACTCAGAAAATATATAAAAAGAAATAATTACTAATACAAATCCGAGAATTTAGTGGCTTCACACAATTCAGCGATAAACTGAAATCTTGGCTAAATTTTCAATTCGTCTTACTAATTATAAACAATAGAATTGTTACCATTTATTCATATATATATATTGTGTATAGGTGTTTGTGTGTATAAGCGTTCAAGTGTCATCAAACGCTGAAATTTGATAAACGAATTAGTTGGGGGGGGGGGGTTAAAGAAAGTCAAAATATAAAATTTGAGCATTTCAGTTATTTTTAGTATTACGAAAAAAGCTGCTTTAGAACAATAAAAAAATGATTCGAGTATCTCATTTTTCAAATACAGAAACTAAATTCAGTAATTAAGTTTTTATTGCAAACTGAATTAGTTTTCGGCTGAAATCATATAAGTGGGATGGGGTAGAGGTTTTGGAAAAATACATAACATTGATAACTTTGTTTTTATCTGAGTTAAAGTAACACTTTTAAAAGTTCTATAAGATTATTTAGAAAACACTATGGTATATAAAGAATAAATTCACTTTCCCAACTTTTAACTTAAAATAATAAAGCGAAATAAATTCACTTTAACGTTTTATTGCTTCCTCTGGCATATATCGTTCTTTATTCTAATTAACGTCCAACTTGATGAAGTTTGGGAATTCTGCTTAGCTTAAACAGCTCCTAAGCGACTGACTTCCTTCAAATGACCAACAGTACTGTAGATAAATAACAGTTAACTTACTGTAGTAATTAACGTGTAACTTCACATCGGACACATGGTTGTCAAAACATTTTATTTTACTTAATACACTGACTTCAGTCAATAAGACAGCCTTAAGCTAATTTTAAAGGCAAAATCAGTATTAAAAAAAAAGTATAAAATATAAATAAGAAAAAGGGGCGTTTAAATTCTAAGAGGAATATCTGGCCCACCCTCCATGTGTTGCAATTCTATCTATCCTCTACTCCTACAGATTTCTCAGATTCCGCAGAGCTGCGAAGACTCCTTCGGACGAGGGCTCCTCACTAAGAAGTGTAAAACCTGCCTCACATCTGGCTCTTTCTAATGGGGAGTCTCTAGATCGATACCGTCCAAGAGAAGACTATTGTCCATCGCTACAACACTACCCCCTCCATCCCCTTACTTAATAATATATGTCCATGTGGAGTTCCGGTTAAGGATTTGTCCATTACCACCACTACCTCTCCCTCTAATGTACCCTCTCTCCGCTCCATTGTTTTTCCACATCCATAGTCATTTCTTATCCAATTCATTATTAATCCTTCCCCTTTATTCCTTTAATGTCCTCTCTGGGGGATATTTTATTTCCTTTCATGGAACTAATGAGTGTTATGTGTTATTATCTATTAGATACCTACAAAAACAAAAGCTAATAATACACACAATTTCTTAGACTTTATCACAATTTTGTATTCAAATTTGGCACTAAATACGAGGTGAATATCTTAAAAGTCTAGATGTGCTGACATACTGCTCTTTTTTTCGTAGATGTATGTTAAATTTAAAGTGCTGACACTGCAGCAAACAGTTATAATGCATTAGACTGCATTGCACTTTCAATTTTCAATTGAAAGAGTGCATAAATAAATTTTTCCTTCACGCATTCATCACCTACCAGGCGACCTTAAATTTCTGCCACAAATGACTAAAAACATGCTCTAATTTCCTCTAATCTTAACTTTGAGTATCCACCACTGCACTAAATTCTGAGATAATTATCTGGCTCTAATAAGCAGCAGCAAATATTCTAAAAACAAAAAATTGTTTAAACCCTCTGAATTTTCTTCATTCAAATGTTTTTTGCCCCATGAAATGATGGCGGATAATAGTAATAGCAGGTATATGCAAACCCATGAATCCTCCAAGTCTCAACGTTCACACAAAATCCCACCATTTTACAGGAATTCACTTACTATAGTCTCTCTTTACTGCTGACAGTTGTACTATTTCAACATTTGTTCC
Organism: Oncopeltus fasciatus; assembly: GCA_000696205.2. Taxonomy (NCBI): domain Eukaryota; kingdom Metazoa; phylum Arthropoda; class Insecta; order Hemiptera; family Lygaeidae; genus Oncopeltus; species Oncopeltus fasciatus. Next base: position 54,820 of record KZ809864.1, read on the forward strand.
GGCAAATGGTTACTAGGAACAGAAAAAAATAAATATTATTTTANACAATACTGGCTGTAGACTGCCTGGAAGTGAAGAAAGGGGGGAGGGCTCTTCTTAAACATGTATGATTTTCATAAAAACATCATGGCGTAAAAGTTACATGAAGTTAGAAAATACATTTTTCTATTTATTGTGTTCTACTTTGTCATAGCAAATTTTTTTTCTGTCTTACAACCTAAAACCAGTACAATGTGATACCATCAGCAATAGGTGTATATATATACATATATATATATACATATATTCAGACGTAAAAAAATCTCCTTTTGAATTGTTATTTTGTTGTTTTTTTATAAGTGGTATTTTATTAGTATTATTAGTTTATTATTTTAATGGTTTAACTAGTTTCGGTGATTTCGTATTATTTGCTGATTTTATTTTTTATTTTTTTTTTACATTTATTTTACATTCCATGCTGTTGCTTTATCTATTATATATTTTTTTTACTTAGTGAAAGCGGCCTAATATCCAGACCAAAATGAAACCCTTCTATATGGTATACAGGGATATGATTCTAAGCTTTCGACCGGGCACCAACCAAATTTTTCACATTAAGGTACATCTTGAGTATATGATGTTACAATTAAGACTTCATAACGTTAAAAAAGTACATATACAAATCTGAAGTTCTATATGAAAGTATATAGGGTTATTGTGAAGCTATACAGCGAAAGAATGGCCAGAGAATATGGAATATACGCTATGATCGAGAGTGCCATGGCTATGTCTGTAATTACACCTGTAATGGGGACTTATCTATTCTCGTATAAATCTACTGCCAATTTTACATTTTAAAGGGCCGTAATGATGGTTAAATATCCCATCTTACTATACTCTCTGTATAGGAGTGAAAACATAACCATAGGATATAAATATGGTATCCTCCATTAGAATCATAGATCTCCTAAAACTATAATAGTTAGCAATGACACAAGTCTTGATTAGAAATTGAAATTTTTTGCATATATATATATATACACACCACTTGTATGAAATCATCAAAAAACCCATAGAATCTTGCTTGATAAATTTAGTATCAATACAACCCTGTAAACATGATGATGATGAAGATGGAATTCGTATAGAGGGAGAGTTATTGGACAACAATGGTTAATTTGGGTGGTGCTGGAAGACCTGTTCTAGAGGAATTACTGGAATTACTGGAAGTAAGAAATGAGAGGTGAGACTCCTTATGAGAAAGACCCGCCAGTTTTCTCCAGCAGATAATGCACTAATAAGAGGCATTTTTTCCTTAGTGGTGTCATTCCAGGCAGACCTCAGCCATATAGACCTCCCGTATATTGCAATAGTAGCCGCATTCAGCCACACGACTGAGCGAGCCTCGTTTTAAATCATGAAACTAAAGGCCGGTAATGACTGCAAAAGAAAGCCTTCTGTGTCTCACCGCGGCAGTCATTAGCTTATTTCAAGGAACATGTAGAAAGATTTCTTTTCTTTCAATAGCTATCCTTAAGTCCGCGTACGGTCATGTGATTCTTTGCAAAATGTTTCTTTAAAAAAAGGAAATTCTTCTTCTTCTTTTTCCCCCCATACTGAACACGATTCGACATACGAAAAAGGTTAAATGAGTGATAACAATGCGTATGACAACATTTGTGATAATGAGACATCCCTGTCGCATATACAGTGCGAGTAGAAAGTTTTTCAATTATTTTTTAGGTGATTTATTATTAGTAAAAGAGAGAAAAATTTCAAACAAATTTTTGGTGACAGAAGGTTACAATGTTTAATTTGTAAATACTCTATTTAATGAAATTATATATTAAGTTATTAAAGTCGTGTCTATGTTATAAGCAAAACGTTTTTCAAAATAATTTTATAAAAAATTGTATTTGTAAAAAATGTTTTTTAAAGAAGTATCAGCATTAGACTAGAAAATATAGTGAAAAATAAAGTCTTGTAATGAAATAATGGTATTCATAAATACTTCTTTCAGGTCGAAAAGGTTGTATTTATGGAAACCGTGGAAGCCTGCATGAACATGTAAAATAATAGAGTATTAATATTTTTTGACCATTTGTCCCTAATTCAGAATAGTCAATTTTTTATTTCACTGGAAAAAAAAATTAAGTTTTAAATAAAATTATAGGGTTTTTAATTTTTTTTTGCTATTTGATTAACAAAAATATAAATAATACAAGAAAGTCAGCAGCAAAGGAAGAATAAGAAAAATATATTACCTGTCATAATATAATTATGAAATTTTTTTCCCCTGCATATTTTTAATTTTTTTAAATACGAAATATATATGCCCTTATTGATGTTAATTAATTGTTTTATCAGCGTGTGTTTGTGTGTATGTATATATATTTATTTATTATATACTAGCGGACCCGACAACCAAAAAAGTTTTTTTTTTAGGGCGTTTCTGGCCCTAAGCAAACATTAGTGTTGTATTCACACGATTTAAATAGAGCTTTTAACAAAATTTACGGCCTTCAAATAAATATTCATGGAATACCTATCTTAAAGTTTCTTTCCAAGAATAATTTACATATGTTGTAGATATGGGCTCAATAAAAAAATAAGCACATGTATTTAAGGCAAATTGGAAATGAAAATTTGATTTTGCCACGCCCCTCCGCCCGCAGACCGAAAATAAAAAATCAGACTTCACAGTGTCACCCTCTAGAATATTCTGAGGATTCCCTGAAAATTTCATCAAAATCGGACCAGCCGTTTTAAAGTCCATACGTTACATACATACACACATCCTATTTTAAATATATATATATCGTATTATATGTTTAACATTGAACTAAGAATATTACATTTAATGAAATATCAAAGTTTTAGGAGAATTAATCAGCATATTTAATAGGTGAATGGGATATTTCTTTTACTTCTTCTACTATTATAGTGTAAGGTTAGGTTGATCAGGATTAGGTATAGTGGCTGAGAGATGTGGAGAATGAAAAGTAGGAAGGAACCTTCTACTAAAGACTCGGTGAGGTACGATATTTCCCAGGGCTGCGGTCTGGACAGAGTGGCAGGCGTGTCCGATCAGCTGACGACTTTGTTAGCGTCTTCTCTATCGCGGGCGTTATTAATATCCTCGGTCGCGAGGTGTGTGTGTGATACGGTGCGAGGCTTTGTGCGCGGGTAATGAGTTCCTGGAGGTGCAAGTCACCGTTCTCGCCGCTTTGTCGAGGCCCCACCACGTACGGGCGGCGCTGTTGTCGGGTGCCGAAGAACTCTGCCTCCCACACCATTCGTACGCCACCTGACTTTCTACCCATCGGCCTACATTGGACAGTATTCCTCTAGCGATAAAGGCGTTGTGAGTGCCACTCTGCCATCTTGTCATCACTGAACAAATTCACCTGCATTCAACACTTGAGGATAAGTAGGATTAGGATTAGGAGATCAACATCATGGTTATTACGCCTGTAAAATTTTTCATATAAACCTGTTTCTCTTAAAATGCACATAAGTTTGGCTACATTGGATTCATGGTTTGCCAGGGATGTCGACAGTTGTCTTGGGAGGGTTTTGCATGTAAATAGATTAGTGTAATATGGGCATTCCTCGATGAAATGTTGAACGCTCATTTGAGAGCTACATTTAGGGCATATTGGCGGTTGATCTTTAGTGATTAGATGCACGTGGGTAAGATTGGTGTGACCTATTCAAAGTCTGGTTAGTACGACTCCTTCCCTTCTGTTCTTCCGGCTCGATGTGGACCACTCCTTGGTGGTGTCCTTAGGATCTCTATTTCCAAGAATTACCAGTCTCTTTCAGGTATATTTAATATATAATGAATAATTAAATATATATTCGATATTCTTAACTAATATATTAGTAAAGAAAACAAATAATTCCTCCCAGAAACTTCTATCTAAAATGGGACAAAATCATTTTAATTTATTAAACATCTTTTTTGATTTTCAATATTTTAAAGGTTACAAGATTTAAAAAAAATAGAAGATACTTGCACTATGTAGTATATCTTCTTATACGAATATATATTGATGTTGCAAGTTAAGTATGGATACGTAATTAAGTATGGAAAAAAAATTGCCATAAGTGTATATACTTTATTTCTGAAATGAATTAACTAAACCTGTATTTTAGCATCGTCTAAAAGCACTTGATACGTTCGTTTCTGGCTAAAATTCAGTGAGAGGATGAGTATTTCAGAATGCCTAAAACTGAAAATCACTAATTTATTGGTGAGAGGGAATAAAAAAAAAAATCTATCTATCCCAGCCAGGACTCGTACCTGGATCTCCTGCTTTCCGGGCCGGTATGCTTCCATTACACAACTGGGACGAGCTAGATAACTTAATCACCACAATAGCGAAAGCCTAACCCACGAGAAAGACGAATACATCGTCTTCAACTCGAAGGAGCTGACATTGTCTAGCTATTTATCGACTCTTGTTATTTACTTTTTTAATTTTCATTTATAAATATTAATTTAGTTGTGGTTTATTATCCCACGTAAATTTTTAACAATTAATGAGAGAGAATAGAATAACAAATCTATCTGTCCCAGTCAGGACTCGAATCTGGATCTCCGCTCTCATTAATTGTTTAAAATTTACGTGGGATAATAAACCACAAATAAATTATTATTTACTAATGTATTGGTTATTGTGAATTTTTTAAAAAACATTTATAGAATACAGTAATATGTAAATATAATTTTATGACGTTAATGCATATATATTCAAGATGATTTAAAAATATATAACTAGGAGGACAAGGACAGATCTCTTTCAAAGGAGACAAACTGAATTCGGTAATGAACATAATGACATTCCGCATTTCTATTTCTTATCGCACAAAAAACGCGTTTGTACCGTCGTTTTTATTTCGAAAATAATATAAGTAAAATTTAGTTTTCAAGTATTAGTTTACATAAAATTCGTATAGGATAAAAAGTATGCAGGAAGATATTTAAAAATATAACTAGGGTGATTAAGGATTAGGGACCCCTCACTTCCGCGTTAGGGCTCCAAATTTACCTTACTTTCACTTGACTAACACCCATCTTCAGTGAAGCCTTGAAAGTGTGCTTACCATACTCAGCTCTTGCGTGACCTACTTCTTTATTTTCAAGGTCTTTGTCAAAAGCCCAGTTTTGTTGAACTAAGTATATTCACCAGTTATGCAGTTAATGCAAATTTTTATTTGTTCTACCGAAATTATGTTATCCTCCTTAATAATTGAATATTTCTTATGTCGTAAAATAGATCTGAGTTGCATTGCACTAAACTAAATATTAATGATTTCTGATATGGTATGTTATCCCACATTAAATTTTATACAAGAAATGCAAATGGGGTCAGCATACTTAAGCAGGAGTCCCGGGTTCGAATCCCGGCTGACGTAGTAAGATTTTTTTCTGGCACCTTTTGCATTTCTTGTATAAACTAAATAATATTCACCCTGGATAGAAATAGTGACCAGACACTTTATATTCAGGTAATGATCAACACCTATTCGTCCAATTTCGATATTTAGGAAAATCAGACTTTTATTTATTTAAAAACAATGTGCCAAGTTTCATAAACAAAAAAAATTGCGGCTTTTAGAAAGTATAAATAAAAACTCACGATCCTCTTAAACCCCACTCCTAATAGATCAGTTTCGCTGTTTATTAACAATTTAAATATATTTATTTTAGCGAGTAAACAAATAATTGTTAAGTTCCATTATTTAAATCCAAACTAAATATTACGCCCGCTAGATTAAAACAATTTTTCGTACTCGCTTATTTCAGATAATTGTATTCTTCTGATATGTCAAGTTTCTGTTGGTTCAAGTTTCAATTTTTTGTATTTTTTTTGCAAGTTCTGCCGAGTTGAGTTTCCTTAATCTAAATAAAACAAAGATAAAACAACAATAAACTGATGCGAAATTCACAGCGGATAAACTTTTATCATTCACTAATAATGATTTGCACATGTGCACCTTCGGACGGACACACCTTCAAAGTCATTCCGACTAGGAAGTAGATATGGACACTCTCATCTTCCCCTGCTACATGTCAGTGGTTCCTCTGGGAAGTGGTCATTCCAACAAGTGCATTCCCTTTGAGAGTGAACAGATGCTGCATCGCTCTCAGGACGAGCTGCAATAAAACGAAGCCGATACTCTCACTTTCGTCAGGACCTCGAATGGCCTCCAGGAAGTATGCTGGAAGGACGTTACTTGGAAGTGAAGGCTGACAAAGCTCATTAACCAAAAGCCCAACTATTTCGTATTCTCCAGTTCTCGGAAGGAGGGTCAATAGGTATGTGGAAAGAAGGTGCGATACATGCAGAGTGTCTACACGCCAGCTATTACCCAATTGTTTTTGTCCAGTGCCTCCTCTACTCTCACTTTCTTCTACCCTCTGTAAGCCTGCCTAATTTTTTTCCTCCCTCGACCCTCGTAAGCCTCCTTATACCTCTCCGGGGCGTATCCTCGGCAGGGGCACACGCCGCAAGTAAAAAAAATCAAACACCCTCTATTACCCCAATAAACTAATTCCGACCCGGGGCTCGGGAGTACTCCTTTATTGTGCGGCGAGAAACCACTCCTGGACGTTGTCTTCAGAGGGTTTGGAAGACCTGTTTGAAAGCCTTTAGAAGCATCGACTAACTGGAAAATGTTCTTCAAATGTATTGTAATGTAAGCGTTAGTACACTGAGCATAAGGAGGCTACATGTAATTGAACGTGGAGTCTCTCTGTCATCGACATATATGTGATGCTGGTTACGTTGAAACTCAATGGAATATAAGCAGGAGGAAATGTAAAAAGAAAAAAAAAAGTCTGTCCCGGGAGGACTGGGTAAGCTAAGGGACTTCCTCACCATCGCAGTTCATGTATATTTCTAGTTGAACTTTCCAATTTGTGTAATGTTTCAACTTTCTAAACAATAAAGAAATGTTTAAAATTACATTAGTCATTAAAAATATTACCAATTAATGGGATTCATTGTAACTGTTGAAACCTAAAAATTGTTTATAATCAAATTTTTGGTTACAAATAAACCCGCACTGCTAATAAATCAAGTCACTTTGTTCAGTGTACCTTTATTCAAATAACACTGCACAACAAAAAAATATTTTTTGAATGTTTCCTACACTAAATTAGTCTATTTCTACTAATTTTGGGGTGATAAAAACGAAAATAACATTGAAAAATTTTTATTAGCTCTGGTTTTTGAGATATACAGCACTTAATCTTAAAGAGTAGTTATACTATACGTGAAAAGTGAAAGTACAAAAAACAATATTGTTATGTTTCTTTTAGAATATTTTAAGTACAAAATTGATTAAAAAAAACATTATTCTTAGTGTTTTGACAAATAAAAGAGGTTTGTACCACCAAATTTCAATTAAGTCAATCCGATGTATTGTAAGATCGCTGTCGTTTAGCTTGTCTTTTATAAAACACTTCTGGAGCATCCCTACACACAGACCAGCAGTAGTCTGCAAGCATTGCTTCATTCCAACGGCCCTGATATCTCTGTTCTATTAAGGCAATGTCTTGATGGAATCTTTCTCCATGTTCGTCACTCACAGCTCCACAGTTTTGTGGGAAGAAATTAAGATGAGAGTGAAGAAAATGAATTTTTAAGGACATGTTGCATCCAAGTTGGTGGTAAGCTTGAAGAAGCTCTTTAACCAATGCTGTGAAGTTATCATCTCTTTTGTTACCTAAAAACCCATGTACAACTCCCTTAAAGGCTTCCCAGGCTCTTTTTTCATTTCCTGTTAAAATCATGTCAAAAGCAGGATCATTTACGATTTCACGTATTTGAGGCCCAATAAAGATGCCTTCCTTGACTTTAGCATCACTCAACCTGGGAAACTTTGCTCTCAAGTACTTAAAAGCTTGTCCTTCCTGGTCCATCGCCTTCACAAAGTTTTTCATTAGTCCCAACTTAATATGTAATGGGGGAAGGAGAACATCCTTAGGATCTACAAGAGGCTCGTAAACTACATTTTTCTCATTAGCGTTTAGGTCTCGTGTAGGCCAGTTCACTTTTTTATAGTGAGATTTTCTATCCCGACTGTCCCACAGACACAAAAAACAACAGTACTTGGTGAACCCTAATTGCATTCCTAGGAGTATAGCAATGACTTTCAGATCACCACAGATTTGCCACTTGTGTTGTTCATATTTGATTGATTGGAGAAGTGTTTTCATATTTATATACGTTTCCTTCATGTGAACTGCATGACCTATAGGAATAGAAGGTAGCTGATTTCCATTATGCAGAAGTACAGCTTTTAAGCTTAGTTTTGAAGAGTCTATAAACAGTCTCCATTCAGATGGAGTGTGACCCAAATTCAAGCAGTCCATCAAACCATTAACATCAGAACAAACTACGAGGTTTTCTTTTTTCTCAAAAAAAGGAAGCAAATCTTTTTGACGCTGTCTGTACTGAGATATTTTCACATCATGTTTTAGAAGATTCCACTGTTGTAGTCTTGACCCTAACAGCTCAGCCTTTTCCTTAGACAAGCCAAGATCTCTTATAAGGTCACTCAACTCTGCTTGACTAATTCTGTGCGGATCACTAGACCTATCGCTTACATCAAAATCAGGGTCATAGGATGTAGAAGGATGGGTTGCTTCTTGTAAACAGACTTCATCACTTTCCTCTAAAATTTCATAGTTTTGGGGTGGAGAAGGGACTGGCAAATTGTCTGAGTGTGGTACAGGCCGAAGAGCAGATGGGAGATTAGGGTATTTCACCGTTCCTCTTTTCTTCATAGATAAACCTTGCTTAATGGGAGGAGTTAAGCAGAAATAACAGTCGTCTGTATGATTGGTAGGCTCACGCCAAACCATAGGTACTGCAAAAGCCATTGCCCGCTTGTTATTTTTCAGCCACTCTCGCAATATGACGGAACAAGAATTACAACATATATGAGGAGCCCATGATTTATCTTGGTCCCCAACTTTTACACCAAAATAATGTTCATAGGCAGTCTTAATGATAGGTGACATTTTACGTTTCTGAGCCTTAAATGTTATTTCACCACATATATAGCAAAAGCTATCGACAGAATTCACACACTTTCGAGGCATTTCAGATCAGCACTTAAATTAATTTAAAAATCAACTTCACACGATAATTTCAATAGCAACCACGTGCGTACAATTGACAAACTCGCAAAGGTTATGTTTACTACTTATGAACAGCTGATGAGAGGGGTGTTATGTAAACAAACATGTGTACCAACTGTTGGTGATGAAATATTTCATTTGTTGAAAACTCAATATATATATAATAGAATGATACTATGTCTTGAAAACAAGAGCTAATATATAATTTTTATGGTCATTTTCGGTTTTAACACGTGGAAATACATTAAAATCAGCTAATTTCAACCCCGAAACAAAAACTTTGTTGTTCAGTGTAATCATTTTAAATTTAAGCACGAACCTATAAAAAATTATTCCAAAAAGAATTTAATGAAATTTATTCCTTCTATTATTTATATTATTACCTGAAGATTTCAAGTTCAACCAATGTTTTTGCAGGGAAGTGTCCGTAATATTCAATTTAGAGTAATGAAACTAAAGAAAACTTTGTTTAACACTAAAACAGTCCTACAGCTAAATAGAACAACCAGACGTCTAAATTTGAGAATTTATGTCCTAAAGTTGTTTCACCTGATGAAATTTTACCAGTCAGTTTTAAATTTATATTGAATGACCGTGATTGTTTTAAAGCCAAATTGGACCAATACATGTTGGGATTCCCTGAAATGTTAAAAGTTAGTTGAAAACATTTTTGCGTTGTTGACGTCGAAATATTTAGTACACATATAAAATATATTATTAACTAATTAAAAGGAAAAACATAAATATAAATTTAGTATTCGAGGAAGCAAATGATGCTTGTTATCACGCCTAATACCGATAACTAATTGTACATAAGCCATGATATCAATGGTTTAAAAGCCTAAAATTATGAAGCCAGTACCTATGTCAAATATGTTTATACTCCATAATTTCTAAAGAAGTATTGTATTGACTAATATTGTGAGTTACAAAAATATAAAACACATTTGTTCTATATAGACACACTTTGTTAAGAATCTTCAATCTATCTGATCAATAGTTCAAAAATTAAAGTTCCAATATTCCAATAAAATTTCGTACGTGGAATACAAGAAAAAAAAGACTATTGCTATAGAAACCGAAATCATGACCTCATTTTAAATTTCATATTTAATTTGGCGTTTTACGTTTCAATAGAATCCAAATATTATAGAACAAATGTGGTCATTTACTGCAAATTAATTTGTTTCCTTAGAAATATATTATTTCGAATTTTTCAATAATATTAATAAATATAAAGCAATAGTAAATCAAAGTAAATTATTAAAACGATAGGAATTTAAACTAATGTTTTTGTGGCACTAAAAGAACATAAATTGTTCATCTAAAAAAAAAAAAAAAATTAGG
>KZ809866.1:21658-32565 GCA_000696205.2 Oncopeltus fasciatus
TGGGACAGTTAGATTTTTTATTCTGTTCCCTTGCACTAAAAATTGTTAAAATTTATGTGGGATTAAATAAAACAAAAATTTTTAAAAATAAAATTAAGATATTAATGATTTTTGTATTCTATCTCTCTCTAAAGCTGCTCTCTGACAGATTAATGAATTCATCCATCAGTTTTCAGAAAAAAGCTTAAATCCAAAATGTTTCTAGATAAATCCCCACAAGTTAAAGGCTAAATGAGCCTTAAGTGCCTTAAGTAAGAGACTTACCCAGAGAAACTAAAGTATAGAGCTAAAACATTCCTTATAAAAAAGCTAATAAGAAACAAAGAATCACCCAGTCAGGTAATATGAACTTGTATGACACAATTACAACAAATAAGAAAATGAAATTAGATAATGACTTTTTTGGACAAATATAAGGTTGAGCATTAACTCGTGGTTAGGTGAATAACTAACTGATGTTAATCCCCCCCATAGCACCACTATGATATATCCTCATCCTCATACCCCTGTGCTATTCTCCCCATCAAAACACCTTCTCCTCTCCCTCCTAGGTAAATCTCTATTGGGAGATCAAATACCCTGCTGAAAACAATAACTCTAACTCCATCACTCCCACGACAGAGTTCATTAACCCTTTATAAGTTAGAGGTGATATTTACACTACCACGATTATTATTTTTTTATCACCAAAATTTTGTCCACCAGTCGTATTTTTTCATTCAGGCAACTTTTATTTTTCCACTGTCCACTCCTTATAACAGTTAAAGGGTTAAACAAAGCTTATAAAAAAATTCTATCAAAAGTGGAGATGAAATGCAAACTACTTAAAAATAAATAAATAACAATAACTGAAACATCCTACTTAAATTTAGTAAAGAAAACATACTTCATAATATTGGCATATGAGTCATATATATTGGCACTCAAATATCTTGAAAACAAATCAATGTTTGAAGGAAAATGCAATACTTTTAAATCATGTCAAGTGATAATTAGAATTAGAATTTAAATTTAAAGTATAGAATAATTTATAAATTCCTTTATAATGGCTTACTGTGAAAAAAAGACTAAACATTTTTTCAGGGAAGTATATTATTCTAGATAGACAGATAATTGTTCTACCAAATTTATAAAAAAAATTTAAAATTAATTTACATTCTGGTCAGATGCATGGGTTTCTCTCTGGGTGAAATGAATGCCCAAAACTCAATGTATCAAAGGAAGGGTGGTGATCTAGCATTTGAATAACAAGATTGACATGTAGTATGATAAGAACGAATATTCTAAAAAATGCTATACTTACTTGCACAGTAAAAACTTGAGCTTGATCCATAATCAATAATTCTACAGATGATAAGAAATCATAGTCTCTCTGCTCCTCACCTTCTGTTCCTATGAGAACACGGAGGCCTAAAGGAGAGGCAATGATTATGTCACTCGTATAGAAGTCAGAATACAGCTACAACAAGATAAATTTACTCTGAAATAAATTAAAGTCAAAGATCATTCGATCTGAATTAAAAAAGAAGTTTAAAAAAATTAAAATAAAAAAGAATGCATATTTCTTTTCACTTTATGAATATTTCTGGAAATCATGTAAGCCTAAGTGAAAAACAAATAAAAAAAGAGTGCATCTGCTGCATGAACTAGGCAGATTTTCCATATTTCATTAAAAACATTAAAGAACAATGAGGATAAAAAGTAAGTTTTCTGGGGAAGGGTCTAGAACTACCCCCTCAAGAAGGAGGGAAGGGGTGGGGTGCTCAACCTTAAATTTATATACTTAAATATATTAATATTCTTCTTTAAATCTTGACCGTGCTGAATAGTTGTTTTTTATTGGGCTTCACACATCTTGTGATGACTTCTTTAGTGGTGAATGAAGAATGAAAACGACTACAGGTATTTTATACCTGCCTGAGATCAGGATCATGATTTAAGACTGCCTTTCCAGTCTTGACTTAAGGTATATCCTTCTTCTCTATTAATGTTAATTGGGTTTTTCATGATTCTAACAGCTCCCTAATTGTCTAATTGTCTGGCAGTAGTATTCTTTCTTACTAGGATGGTGGCTTTCTCAAAATGGATCTGATGGGTGGTGTCTATGAAGTTCTGCTAATGCTGATTTTTCTGTGTGAGTCAATGTTTTATTTCAGAAATGTATTTCTTAAGTCTCTCAAAACCCGGGGCTATATATAGGAGATACACAAAAAATCTACACAATATAAGATCCCACACAAGAACAAAAAACGATATATACCCGAAAAGAGGTTTTTCACAAAAAAAAAAAAAAAATATTACATCTATTACACAGTACTTTTTGGCATAACACTATTAATAATTGACATAACAAATGGAATAATCACTACCAACAAAACATATTAATGATTATTACATTTGTTTTATCTCCCACCTTAAGTGATTTCAATCATAAATAAACTCAACTAACAGTATGTACAAAGAAGGTAAAATATAAAATTATATTTTAAAAGTAGATATGCTACCCAATACTTTTAGTTAAATTCTTAAGAGTCTTACTTAATATGCAAACTAAAAAAAAGAAAAAAAGGAAAAAAAAAAAAGAATTGAATGTTTAATAATTTTTCCCCCCCCCGCAATCTCACATTAATTAAGATATTATTTTAACAATTTTTAGTGCAAGGGTACAAAATAAAAAGGATTAGACTCTCAACACTAGTGCGGGGAATTTAATAACTTATCAGGCTTGTCTCAGTAGCGTAAATAGAAAATGTACCGGGCCGGTTAGCAGGAGATCCAGGTTCGTGTCCTGGCTGGGACAGTTAGATTTTTTATTCTGTTCCCTTGCACTAAAAATTGTTAAAATTTATGTGGGATTAAAGACCACAAANAAGTTCAATACAATCCTGGAATTAAATAAAAATTGTTAAAAAATCTACTTTACAGACTTTCAGTATAAACGGCAGTATTTAAGAGAAAAACTGTAAGAGAACTTAATTCAGTATGGAATTTCAGTATATCCTTTATGTCTGATGAAGGCTACTAAATAAAAGCATTATGGTACAAAAAATTTTCAAATAGCTCACAATGAAATGCAATAAATATAAATGAGACTGAGCATAAAAATAGAAAAAATCAAATGCAGGCACATAGGGCCTCAAAGAGTTACTCAAGATTCTCCTCAGATAGACATCAGGAGAAGTAAAGTTAAGAGGATTACCAAGTTAATCTTGGCTCCCATATGGCTATTGATAACGATATGCAGCCAGAGATTCAGAGAAGAGTCCGAAAAAACGCTAGTTTGTCCTCCAAAAGCAAAGCTATCTCTTAGTTAACTCATATAAGAAACTGATTAGGTAGTCCAGACTAACTTATGGCTCTGAAAATCAAAAGCTCAAGAAAAACATAATTTTAATTTTAACTTCTTTGAGAAGTAGGAATGTGTTGTTCACATTTAAAGAAAAGCTCTTCAAACATTAGTGATTATGTTGTTCACGTAGGCTTCGAACTATTCTCTACTCAGCCCTGAAGAAGCCATCACATGATGTGCGAAAGCTCGGCAACTATCAACAATTAGACACGGTCCAACCCGGAAGAAGAAACGGTAAATACATTAGTGATTATATTAATAGCATTTGTTTAAGTTTGCTATTATGAAGTCAATGTAATAACTTTTTCAAAATTGAATTTGAAATATGGAAGTAAATTTGTTGACCGTCAAGTTTCATGAAGAGAGGATTATCAAGAATTCGGTCTTGTTAGTAGAAGAATTAAAAACTAATTCATAGCCAAAAAAGTTTTTGTTTTATTTTATATTTTGGTTATAAATTCGTTTTTAATTCTTCAACTACCAAGACCGAATTCCTAATAATCCTCTCTTCTTAATTTGAAATATTTTTTAGAAGACAATCCTTTAATATTGAATTTCTCAAGGGTTGACTAATCAGCACAAGAATAAATTTTTCCAACATCAGTGAGATTAAGGCTTGTAATTATTACCACTTGTTTATCTTTGAAATTATTAGACTCATCAGGAGTATTATGTTTTCAATATTTGTTATTTAAGTTGAGCAAACAATAAACTAAAATAAAACTAGATTGAAAGAGCACCTGATTAACTGAATAATAAATACAAGCATGATTTGTAAGTACACAAATAAAATATTAACACAATTTGTGGTTCAATTTTGAAACAAATCATAAATTTGTTACATATTACTTGTAATCATATTACACAATTAATTTAATAGTATTTTGGAATTCTAAAAGAGAAGTGTATAAGTTACAGCTTGGATCATTGTCATTCTTCTGATATATTATAATAATGAATAGGACTGTGATGTATCTCTTTTCCTGATTAGTGAGAGAAATTTAGATTTAGATTTATTCTAATTGTAAATGATACAAGTGTGAATTATAATGCTTGAGAGACGTTTATTTAAGAAGGACTCTAAAATATTAGCTTTCAACCCCCAGTTGTTGTTGTTCCTACCTTTTAAGAGCAATAAACAGCTTCGGCCTCAGAACAAGAGAATACACCAGTGAAAATACCCATACATTATATCTGGTGGGATTTGAGAGAAGAAAAAAAAAAATAGCCCACCAGAAAACAAATACATCAGATATCATATAAAATAAATAGAAAGGGTGGAAAAGAACAATATTTTTAAAAACCTCTTGCTGCTAATTGGTACACATTACCCAAGAATCGGGAATCTGTTACACCATCGCCTCAATCAGGGACTCCTGACCCGAAAGCCACACCACAACAATGAACCCCCAAGGAAGGATCAATGGGACCACCAACAGCCTGAGGACAAAGGGATAAGAAATCCCCAGCATCAGAGAGACCAATGCCTCAATTAGGAACCCGACCAAGAAACTATGCCCCAACATAATCCTCCCACCTCAAAATTGTTAGCAGTGCCCAACAGGCAAAACATTAAGGAGGTTGATTTTTATTCAGAAGGTTAGAGTGAAAAGAGATCTAATCTAACAGATGACTCCCAGAACATTGTGTCCCTCTTGATGTCTTTGAGTAATTTTCACCAACTTCATGCTACATTTCATTCATTATATTAAAGCACTCTTCTTATCAACCTAATCAGAAATTTTTCTTTTATTTTTTCTCCCTCAGTAGATCATAAATACCTTAAGACTTTATTATAATTAAAATCACGAGGATATATACTCCAAAACAAGTGTTTGAATTGATAAAAAGTAATTAATGCCAGTTTGAGGACATACCTATGAGCAAAAGATCTAAATGGAACTAGTATAAGTACTTTAGGGCGAACCAAACCCTGATCTCTAAATTCTTCTGGAACATCTAAATGATTTTGCATTTTTGTATTATGATGTAATATCTTGACACGAGTTTTAATAACATGGTTAAGTGCATGAATACAATAAATCTCTCTTATTTCTTCATTGTTTTCCATAGTAACCTCAGGGTAGTAAATATCCTGTAACAATCATTACAAAACANTGAACCAGCCAAAACCAACCCGCCATCCTCAGAATGCCTCTGTTATCTGGCTCATTCGAGACAAATAAATTATTTAAGATTTAAATATGAAAAATAAACTATAAAAAGCAAACAATTAATTAAAAACAATTTTTTTTCTTCTCTAATGTCAGCTTTTTAAATGAAAACTAGGAAAAATTCCAAATAAACTAAATGCGCAAATACTTTTTAAGATAATATATAACTCACTTTTAAACATTTCTTAGTTACAGTCAAACCTATCTTGAAGTTATCATCAGTATTGCCTGAGAAGAGTTGCTGATAATCCATTGGCTTAGGGTTTTTTTCAGGCATAATTAGGGTATCCCCAGAATATTCATCCAAAAACCTCTTTTTATTCATTATGTTTCCTTTTCCTCCAAGGAGAATTGAAATGAAGTTCAATACAATCCTGGAATCAAATAAAAATTGTTAAAAAATCTACTTTACAGACTTTCAGTATAAACGGCAGTATTTAAGAGAAAAACTGTAAGAGAACTTAATTCAGTATGGAATTTCAGTATATCCTTTATGTCTGATGAAGGCTACTAAATAAAAGCATTATGGTACAAAAAATTTTCAAATAGCTCACAATGAAATGCAATAAATATAAATGAGACTGAGCATAAAAATAGAAAAAATCAAATGCAGGCACATAGGGCCTCAAAGAGTTACTCAAGATTCTCCTCAGATAGACATCAGGAGAAGTAAAGTTAAGAGGATTACCAAGTTAATCTTGGCTCCCATATGGCTATTGATAACGATATGCAGCCAGAGATTCAGAGAAGAGTCCGAAAAAACGCTAGTTTGTCCTCCAAAAGCAAAGCTATCTCTTAGTTAACTCATATAAGAAACTGATTAGGTAGTCTAGACTAACTTATGGCTCTGAAAATCAAAAGCTCAAGAAAAACATAATTTTAATTTTAACTTCTTTGAGAAGTAGGAATGTGTTGTTCACATTTAAAGAAAAGCTCTTCAAACATTAGTGATTATGTTGTTCACGTAGGCTTCGAACTATTCTCTACTCAGCCCTGAAGAAGCCATCACATGATGTGCGAAAGCTCGGCAACTATCAACAATTAGACACGGTCCAACCCGGAAGAAGAAACGGTAAATACATTAGTGATTATATTAATAGCATTTGTTTAAGTTTGCTATTATGAAGTCAATGTAATAACTTTTTCAAAATTGAATTTGAAATATGGAAGTAAATTTGTTGACCGTCAAGTTTCATGAAGAGAGGATTATCAAGAATTCGGTCTTGTTAGTAGAAGAATTAAAAACTAATTCATAGCCAAAAAAGTTTTTGTTTTATTTTATATTTTGGTTATAAATTCGTTTTTAATTCTTCAACTACCAAGACCGAATTCCTAATAATCCTCTCTTCTTAATTTGAAATATTTTTTAGAAGACAATCCTTTAATATTGAATTTCTCAAGGGTTGACTAATCAGCACAAGAATAAATTTTTCCAACATCAGTGAGATTAAGGCTTCTAATTATTACCACTTGTTTATCTTTGAAATTATTAGACACATCAGGAGTATTATGTTTTCAATATTTGTTATTTAAGTTGAGCAAACAATAAACTAAAATAAAACTAGATTGAAAGAGCACCTGATTAACCGAATAATAAATACAAGCATGATTTGTAAGTACACAAATAAAATATTAACACAATTTGTGGTTCAATTTTGAAACAAATCATAAATTTGTTACATATTACTTGTAATCATATTACACAATTAATTTAATAGTGTTTAGGAATTCTAAAAGAGAAGTGTATAATTAACAGCTTGGATCATTGTCATTCTTCTGATATATTATAATAATGAATAGGACTGTGATGTATCTCTTTTCCTGATTAGTGAGAGAAATTTAGATTTAGATTTATTCTAATTGTAAATGATACAAGTGTGAATTATAATGCTTGAGAGACGTTTATTTAAGAAGGACTCTAAAATATGCTTTAAACCCCCAGTTGTTGTTGTTCCTACCTTTTAAGAGCAATAAACAGCTTCGGCCTCAGAACAAGAGAAGACGCCAGCGAAAATACCCATACATTATATCTGGTGGGATTTGAGAGAAGAAAAAAAAAAATAGCCCACCAGAAAACAAATACATCAGATATCATATAAAATAAATAGAAAGGGTGGAAAAGAACAATATTTTTAAAAACCTCTTGCTGCTAATTGGTACACATTACCCAAGAATCGGGAATCTGTTACACCATCGCCTCAATCAGGGACTCCTGACCCGAAAGTCACACCACAACAATGAACCCCCAAGGAAGGATCAATGGGACCACCAACTGCCTGAGGACAAAGGGATAAGAAATCCCCAGCATCAGAGAGACCAATGCCTCAATTAGGAACCCGACCAAGAAACTATGCCCCAACGTAATCCTCCCACCTCAAAATTGTTAGCAGTGCCCAACAGGCAAAACATTAAGGAGGTTGATTTTTATTCAGAAGGTTAGAGTGATAAGAGATCTAATCTCACAGATGACTCCCAGAACATTGTGTCCCTCTTGATGTCTTTGAGTAATTTTCACCAACTTCATGCTACATTTCATTCATTATATTAAAGCACTCTTCTTATCAACCTAATCAGAAATTTTTCTTTTATTTTTTCTCCCTCAGTAGATCATAAATACCTTAAGACTTTATTATAATTAAAATCACGAGGATATATACTCCAAAACAAGTGTTTGAATTGATAAAAAGTAATTAATGCCAGTTTGAGGACATACCTATGAGCAAAAGATCTAAATGGAACTAGTATAAGTACTTTAGGGCGAACCAAACCCTGATCTCTAAATTCTTCTGGAACATCTAAATGATTTTGCATTTTTGTATTATGATGTAATATCTTGACACGAGTTTTAATAACATGGTTAAGTGCATGAATACAATAAATCTCTCTTATTTCCTCATTGTTTTCCATAGTAACCTCAGGGTAGTAAATATCCTGTAACAATCATTACAAAACAAAAAATTAAGAATAATAAAAAACAAGATTAATATGAATTATTAATTGAATATTATTATAATTGAATATTTTTAAATGAGTATATGCTTTAGACGCATATAGAATGGATCAGAAGCAAATCAACTTCTTATTTTTCAATGGGCGAACCTAGAATTTTAAGAGAATGTGTAATATGGGTGTCAGTCACAGGAATAAAAAAACTAGACTAAAACGCCAACAGAAGACGCTATATAAAAGACCAACTATAAGAATATTCGCTCACTTTTTACTTCAAGGTGAAGGAAACCTTCATGCATAAACTTTTACTCTGTACCTAAAGAAAAAAACATTGGAGTTCTTTACAAGATAAAATCTCCAAGTAGATAATATAGGGATACTTGAAAGGGAGATGGACAAGTTTTACGAAAGGGTGCATGTTATCCAGCATAGTAATTCTTTTAATTATAAACAGGATAACAAATTAATAGGTGAAATATGGTACAACTATATTTTGGCAAGGGATATGGGGAACTGATCTTTTATATAGTATCATTTTCTGTTACAAAGTGGGCCATGAAAAATGAATTAAATATTCCGAAACTGTCTGCATTTTAGTCTAGTTTTACTCTAGTCACTGACACCCCTGTACCACATCCTCTGTGATAACCACAGTCATTTTGAATATGCTAGAATTTTAACTTTTACATGGTAACATAAAAATACTGTATGTCTTCGTAAATTTTAAATTGTTATCAGGGCTTAAGATTTAAAAAATAAAGTATATCCAATAGTATAGCTAAAAATTAAACAATTTACATATCAATATTTATTATTTAATTGAGATACCAATGAGAAGATTCTTAAAAAACTTTTGAACCAACTCTATACACTATGAGGTCAAATCTCATCATATTAGCTTACATATTAAACTTTTATGTTACGTACTTTTTTAACTTCCTTGTTATTAGTTTAATTGTTTCAAAATTAGCATCAAGTTAATAAGAGAAGAATTTATTACATGAATAATCATCCCATACAACAAGTCTTTATTTGGACAAATAGACTGAAATTTTTAAACAAATTAATTAAGATTTATTTTAACTTAAATGGGCAAAAAATACCAACAAAATTCTAATTAATTTAAAACAATACTACAGCCAAGGCCATTTTTAAGTTATGTGTAAGGTGAAACCTAAAAACCTAAAAGGTGAAACAAGTCATGTCACAGATAAAAGTTTTTTTAACTTATCACACCCAATGTTTGATCTCTTCCATTGGTCAGGAATACTTTCTAGGAGCAGATACTATAGAAACAGGCATGCATGCCATGCTTATATCTTAGGTCATTTCTTTCCATTCTGAAAAATTTCAGCGGCATCCCCATGATACCAACCCAATAACTCTCTTGTGCCACTTTCTCAAATAGCTGAATTTTATGGTACTTATGGTTGAATATCTTTTATTATCATGATCACAAAAATATTCCAGTATCAGCTCATGCCTCTTGATTGGAACTCTCATTATCTCTTACTCTCACATCCGAGTAGAAATTACTTTTAAGGCCTTTTATTTTTCATATGTCCCAGGAATTAAAAATTCTTTCTATATCAATTCAAGTGTATACATTTCTCTATTAACTCATCAAACTAATTAATCCCCCCCCCCCCACTCCCACAAATATCTTACTTTGCTAAACAAAATCATTATCATGATTAACTCAGCATTTGATTAGCTGAGTTCGTTTGGCATTCCTAGTAGCTATATAAGCTATTCTTCTTTCAGGTAAATAATCTAAAGGGTTATTATAATTACAAATGAATATAGAACTATCATACCTTCAGAAGATGGTTGGTACAGCCAACAGAAGATGGTTCGCAGAAACTAATTAAGACGGATTATGGAAGGTATGATATTCTTCTTCCTCTTATTTAAATTAAAGAGCTTAAATACAAATTTTAATGAGCCAATATTCATTAATTGTGAAAGTATTATAGAAAATGCCTTCTAAATATAATATAACTTTCTTATGTGACATATAATTAAGAATCTAATTTTGAAGAAGTCCATCATTTGGAAACTGAGTAAATAACAAACTTTCTATACTATAATTATATTAAAATTATCTATTTATAATTTAAATTTATAGTTATACCCAACTTGTCTAACTATTCTAATTAATTATTATTAAAGTAAAAGAACAAATCAATATCAATATTATATTATGCAAGTGTGGGCCTTTCAATAATGGAACCTGTTAAAAATTAATAAAATTTTATAGTAGACAAATTTTCGGCCTTACAAAGAAAGGCACACACTCAAAGTTATATAATATTGAACAAGACAAGTGGCATCCGAGTTACATGACGACAGTTTTCAGACGTATTGAAATATACACTTTTGTTGGAACTTTAGCTGGTTATAGAATAAAATCTAATACATATATATATATATAT
>KZ809866.1:33686-43827 GCA_000696205.2 Oncopeltus fasciatus
AAAAAATATTTAAACAATTTATATATATTTTAAAAACCAATATGTTTAAATACAAATTACATAAATGAGATACTTTGGTTCATTCTGAGCCATTTCAGTCCTGTGATATACCTCTCATCTAATCAACATTCATTGGATAATTTGTCATTAAAACAATTATTAGTGTCATATAATTAGTCTGGCAAAAGTGAAATTTTTTCTTAATTATTAGTATCCAGTTTTCGGCAATAACATGACAATTTTCTTAATATAATTTATTGTTCATGCTCCCTAAAACTAATTTTAGAGAGTATGACTAATAATGTGAAAAGATAATTTGGTTATATTTTTAGTTTATAGAACCTGGTGATTTCGAAGAAAATTAATGCTAAACTAGATTTCAAGGCTCAAAGATTATTACTTATAATTAAATTGATATTAAACTGATATAAAATTTACACAGGAAGAGCTACATAAATTGACAGTATTGTTGAATATTGAAACAAAACTACAGATTTAACATGATTTAATTTACCTGCTTAGACTCTTCAAGCACATCAAATTCATCAGCAGGATTTATTTCATTATCTTCTGATAAGTTAGTTTGGCAAGTTGAAGTGCTCTTAATTTTTTCAGAGAGTTCTTTTTTGGAACTCCTAGTCTTCTTGATTTTCTTATCCGGGATCTCACTAAGATTCAAATTTAAATTATAACGCTTCCGCTTAAATTTAGTGCTAATATGAGCCATACTCAGAAATAATTACAAATATTTTTACAAAACCACGTGACAAGAAGAGCAACAACATACGAAAAGTTGGTATCAGGTTATAAACAGAAACTACAAATAAGTAGAACAAAAACTATCTACAATATATGACGTCACAGCTATCTCTTAAGGGACCAACTTCCAAGGATAAATAGCATATGCTACTTACTTTGTTCTCGAAAGTTTCTTGTCTTATTAATTAATAATTTAAAATGATAAATAAATTATAAAATTTAAAAATAACAAATAATAAATTTATAAAGTGGGGTACTTATCTCAGAGTTCAGACCTATATAAGAACGTAGAGAGTAAAACTGTATGTTGAACGTAAGTTGCATTATAGTTGTTACGAAGCGAAGATAAGTGGCACTTACAAGCTCGGATGTATTAAATTAAACTATTGTCATAATTGTTAGCCTATGAGTAGTTACAATAGTTATTAATATCAGTAATGTATAGAATAATATATGTAATACGATTGAGAGATAGTTAGGGTTTTGTCCAAAAGTTGATAAAAAACCCGCAATTTACATTTTAAATGTGCATTTTTTTAAATTTTTAAATATTCCAATGTTTTCCTTACTTTATAAGCCTTCTTCAAGGCTGTTAACAGAATTACAGTGAGAAGAAATAAAAACTAGAGCGACTAGCAATTAAAACAAATTCAAATTGACAGGAAAATGTGTATGTAAAGACGTGAAAAGTGTAATAAAATAATTGAAAATGGTGAGACTATATATAACAGAAATTTACTATACACACCTACCCATCATAAGAGCGAGAGGAGAGCTGTTGTCAAATTGAAGAATCCAGAGAGTGATCTTTGAATAGGATTTATGGCTAGGTTAATTTTCTGAAGATGAGGTGAGATGAGTTAAAGAGGAGGAGTCAGCCTGAAAATATTTTGTGTACCTACCAAGGAAGTCCTGTGTGACATCCTTGGTAGGTACACAAAACATATAATGAATATAATGCATATTTCTTTTCACGAAACTCCTTAATGACAAAACTATCCGAATTGTTGCAAACACTGGAATGTTATCCTAGACACTACCCTGTTCTATTTACCTTGGACCCCTGGACCCCTTTCTTCCACTTCAATTCTGGCCACCTTCTCTAAAAAGGTAACTAACTATTAGATTAAGGTCGACTAATTGGCTATGGTGAAAATAGGCTTTTCGGAGCCTTAATACTGTTATTCGAGTAACTATTTTTATAATTGTTACTCCCTAAAGTTTACGATATTTTGGCTGGCTTAGGTAAGGGCAAGATGTTTGTTACTATGGAATTTGTTAGCAGATTCAAATTTCGATTCCATGATATCTCATGAGAGAAACAGGGTTCAGTAGAATGGAAGGTCATTTGTGCCACCAGATGACATATGGACTGGCTGTTGCTCCTTTTACGTTACAGTGATTTATAACTGCATTAAGACGTTCTAAAGAGACTGAATGAAACAGGGATGACTATCAGCACGAAGAAATGCGAGTTCATGAAAGACGAATTTATCTCTGGCACTTAATTACTAGACGAGGAGGGTAATTCGACTAGTAAGTTATTAGGTGTAGATAATTATCCACGACTCCGAAATGTGAAAGGGAATTTAACACTTCTCGCCCACCGAAAGGGAGTTGTTATCTTTTGTTTGTGTTGTAGGGGTGTTCAGATGCTACTTTCACGGTAAATTTACTGCCCCCACTGATCATGTACCCGTAAGACTATTTTAAAGAGCCTAGCTCACAACTGATAAGATGGGATACAAACCTGGCACAATAAGATTATGAAGGGCAAATAAACTGAGATGGAACACAAAATTTCTAATACCCTTTGCAAAGCAGTTAAGATGATTTCCTAAAAATCCAGACCACGCTCGAACTAGACAGACGGTAGAACAAACTTCTGATCCACTGTCTTGTCATATCATGTCCAATTCTAATTCTAATGCGTCGCTAAAGAAGGATTGTTGTTCTTTTTAGAAAGGAGTACTAATCCCTAAGACTGTACAACTGCATGCACTTAGATAGCTTCATGTCGAATCTCAGTGAATGAATGGGGGCGTTTGAAGCACTATTAATATTGAAGAACGTGAGTTTACTGGCTATCCTAGCACAAAGGCGTAGAACAGTACGTTAAGCAGTGTCTTGAATGTGTAAAAATGCGAACGTTTCACAGAGTTACTATCATGTTCCTGTATAACTCCAGCTGTCCTGGGAAGTTGGCCGCAATGGTTATCCAAAGCTATTTTCAAGAAATATATCGAGAAAATAGATTTACCTGCTGTTAAGGAAGCAATTACAAAGGAAGTTGCTTGTGCATTCTTAGAAGAAATAGTGCTGAGACATGGAGTTCCAGAAATACTATTACCTGGTTAGGGAAAAAACTTTTCTTATGTAGTTATGAGTATTTTCATAAATCAATAGTTTATATACACTATGTATTTTAATTTTGCATTTTGAATGCTTGCTTCCATCACGACTGAATGATGGTCAGTATTGAAGAATGAATGATGAAGAGGATCCAAGAATGATTATGGAACGCATGTAAGAGAGCCTATCGGTGTGAAGAAACTGCTAGTAAAATAATAATGGAAAAAATGCACAAAAATGAATCGAGGATGACTTTTAAGTCAGTAAGTGCCAGGGATTCGGTTTTGATCAAATGCAGCTCTCGGCCTGGAAGAGACGTAAGTTTTCGCTCTCTTGGAAGAATCCTTATAAAGTATTAGGAAAGAAAACCCAGTAATTTACGTTGTCTAAAAATCACCTGGTTGTTCTGTAGACAAGTATGTTGACTAGCTGATATATTACCCACGGCAGGACGAAGACTTTAACGATTCTCTAGTTTAGGCGACTCGACTGAGATATGACTCGAGATATGACTGCGAGGATTACTATACTTTCTGTCGAGAACTATCTTAGCTATTTAGGAAGTGATGATTCTAAACTAGGAATACAACATGAATAATCTCAACAGTGGCAGCCCAGGTCTTGTTGAAAATGATGCCCTACACGGAGATTTATTTCAGATCCAGACAGCTCGCACGATTCAACAGCTTGTGGAGAAAGAACCTTATTTCTCGGAGAAAGAAGATTGTAAGAACTACTTCAGGTACCCGTACCCAAACAGGCGAAGACAGCTTAGAAGTAGTGAAAACATTTGGCAAAAGAAGAGTTCATTAGGTTTACAGAATAGTGGGTAAGCGTTAGAAAATTGAAATCAGGAAGAGAGCCGGCCACCGCTAAGGAATCATGATGACCTACTCGTTTAGGAAAATCCTCATTTAGTTATTCACAATTATCAATCACCCCCCCTTATAATGGGGCAAGTAATGAGAAGAGGACATATCTTTCATGTAGTAATAGAATAAAACATTTGGTCGTCCACTACTGATTGTGATAGTTGTGGGCTTCGATTTAGGTAATGATGTATAGCCTACTAGGCGGATGTGTAGTGGCGGGGTTCGATGATATAGTAGTTAGGCTCATCCTTACGGTGCTAGACCTGATCTTCACAATGGGAGGCTGGTCATATTGTGGCAGCTCTCACCCTAGACTACGGGGATTTTTGCTGGGAATCGGTTTCCCCTAAAATACACCTCCTACGTTGCCCATTAAGGAAACATTCGGACGGTTATCTTGGAACCTAGAGATTGGGCATCCCCCTCTGGTAGACCCTAGCAAGGATATCACTTTGCCAAGCACCAAAATGGGCAGCTTAAAAACTGTATCAAATAACTCCAATTTCGAGAGAAAAAGCTTAGGCAAAAAAAAATATATTAGAAGCAACTTAACTTCCAAAAGATTTATACCCTAAAGCCCTTTGATTGTGTATCATCTAACAAGAATAACTGCTAACTTTAAGCCATTCACGTGTAAGTCTCAACCGGAAAATCCACTTTTTCCGCTTTTTGGTACTAAAAATTGAAAATTGTTCATTTGATGAAATCTCACTATTTCCACAAAATGCATTATATTTCAATATAGTAGAAAAACTGATAAAAAATGCATTTGAGGAGACTAAGAAAATTGGTAAAATGTCATACGAATCTTTATTAATTGAATGCTCCAGCAGACTGCAATCGGAAAAGTTTCTTGCAGCAAATAAACTGGGAGAGGTTGGGGACAGAGAAACATCGACATATTAATATCCCAAGAGGGGTAATCTCGTGGTGTGACCTGCACAATTCCAGCAAAGAAGAAATACTGAAAGGACCGAATGACCAAACGGGGAAAAGTATTTTCCGGATAACATGTAAAGTAGATGCTAATGGTAAGGGGCCTAAGGGTACTAATATATTGATATTATACAGTACTGAAGTACATGAAAAGGATAAAAGCGGCTATTTTCTACCTAAACGTAGGCCCCTATATCTTATTACCTAGGCGTAGATCAAATGTCATAAGTTGTACCACTCTTCTTTGCTCCCTACTAGTGAGAAATGAGCATTTGTGAATGTAAATGACCTATCCACAGCGTAACAGAGTGTAAAATCCCTTAAATTTGCGTAAAGTGCGGTGAAAAAAATACCAGTAGGTTTTATATACCCATATTTAAGAAATATTATTATTGAAGTCTTTAGGCAAATATGAAGAATTGTCTCAGAAACAAGCTGGAACTCAGTACCAAGTTCATCTTGTGCCAAACTATCTTGGCAAGGAGACAAACTATATTAAATGATAACTGCCAGAAGTACGACAAAAAGTAAGAGTAACAATATTGACAAAACCAATCCAAAGTAGATAGGTGTAACATTGGCTGTTTAGTCGTAAAGAGATGTGTTTCGGGATTAAAATGTATAGTTTTGTTGTGTTATGGTCCTTTATTAAATTTCAGTGGTTAACCCTAATGGCAAAGGTTAAACAATTAAATTTAAGGAGTATTCCAATGAAATTCTTATTATTCAAATTTTATTTCAATTTTATAATGATTAAAACTATTAAAAATGTATATTAAACTGAAATTTTTTTAGTACGTAAGAAAATAAACTATTGAGAAATAATGTGCACCACTAAATTAACACCATTAATTGTGTTTAATGAGTAATAAATTATATTTTAGTCATATCTCTTAGCAAGGGGATTTACTATTTGATTTTACTCATTAAATTACACGATTTAGCCCTCCCAAAGTCCAATACGATTGCGAATTACACATATTACTTAACCTCTTACACTTACAAAAAAAAGTCAGCATATCTTTCGGATCTTAGAATCGTAAACTGTAGCACTAACATACATATGTTGAACAGGCTGTGTTTTGTCTACTACACTACTTAAGTTTTGGAGTTATATATACATATGGAATAAGCATAAGATTTACCTTTCGACATAATCCTTTCAGATGCTGAAGTTATATTTCCAAAGTGAGCATTATTTTATCTATTCTCTATATAATGTCTATCTAGGATAGTATTGCTGTTTCCACATTGGATATTCCAGTTATCCTCTGACCTTTAATTGCGAGAACTATTGATTTGTAAGTCTATGTCGCTAAACTCTTCAGTAATCATATTGCTCGCAAAAGAGGGAATTCACTGGAATACCGGAAACATCTAAAATTCCAAAATGGGCTGGTTATATTTTGAAACCAATGTAAAAGTGGCTTGTTTTTATAGGATGCTCGAACAATTATTAAGCCTCAAAAGAAAATGTCGAAAATGGCTAATGTATCTTAAATTTTCTATTTTTGAAATGTACAAAAATCGTCATAAGCAGAAATTTGTGAGTTTGGTAGAAATTCGGATTAGTACGTGTTTTTCATGCCTCAAAACTTAGAATAATTCAGGTTCTAAACAATTATTTCGGTTTAAAACAAATCTAAATAAAAGGCGTTTATTACAAAATTAATACAGTGCTCTATATATTTTTTTTTATAAGGATTTGGAATGTATTTTGGTGCTATTAATGTTGGACTGGATTTGATGGATCATTCGACATCTTGTATCCTGGGCGCAATCCATTCCAAATAGTCAGAGACTCGAGTGTAAACTCCTGGCGTCTTCTTACCCGCGCACCCATATCCGTAAGACACAATAGCAACTGCAATCCATCTTCCGTCTTCTCGCTGTTTCACAAGTGGGCCGCCAGAGTCACCCTGAGGGCAGCCATTACAAAAACACATATGTAACACTAAGTTATGTTTTTTTTTGTGTGTTTTCACATACAATAAGTGTTACTTGTAACACTAAAACATACACTTACAGACATTATTTATAATTAACATTATAGATGATAAACAAATATAAGGAAAATGAATGATCGGATCTTATAGTCGGTAAACTATGAAATAAGGAGAAAATACTTATGCGAAAACTTGCATTTTTTGGCTAATTGATAATTTGGAGTTTGAATGAAAATCGATAGTTTCTAACGAATAGGCAAACAAATGTAATTCGTACATAGCCCAACTCAGAGCGATTAATAATTTTATTAGATTTGGAATACAGAGTATGTTCATTTCGCAGGCTTACTTTACCCTCCAAGGTTTATTTTATTTTTATTTTTATTTTTTTTTACTTTTAATTATTCATAATTGAATTTTAGTTATTTTACTTCTTTTTTTTTTAGATCGAAGAATGGAAGTCGATAGTGACTATGAACATTCTGAACACACTGCAGAATATCACTGTGTGTGCAGGCTTACTGGTTGGCTCACTACTATGTGTGTACATGGTCTCCAATGGTGAAGCCCTCACTGTTGGTGACTATGTTCTCTTTGCATCCTACATCCTCCAGTTATATGTCCCACTTAATTGGTTTGGGACTTACTACAGGTTTCTCTTATTTATAAATATCCTAGATATATTTTTGTCTTAGGCTTTCAATGATATGTTTAACAATAAATGTATTGGTCTATAGGTTTTGATAGATTTCATAATTCATAATAATAATAAATACTCCTGAAAAATAATAAGTTTATTTACCAAAGGCATGTATGGATACACTCACACCATTATCTTCGTTTTTATATATAAAAATGAATGTTTGTCTGTATGTCTCTTATATCTTCCTAAACCGTTTATACGATTGCGATGAAACTTTGGGGAATGGTTGAATCCATGCTCGCGAAGGTTTCTGATTTATTAAAACTATGTTCCGATAGATGGTGCGTGCGTGCGTCGTTTCACTGAATGTGTAAATTTCATATTGTTTAGCCGCGGTAGTCAGCCACTGGATTTCCCCACTATTTCTCATGGGCTCTCTGAGGCAGCAGAGACAACTGCCTGTCTGGTCTAGGCCTCTCCCCTACCTTCTGCCCCACGGTGCAGAGTCAGTGTGCGAGACAGAGAGTTACAGAGTCAAGAGTGAGAGCAGTTCGCCGGGTCAGCTNTGTAATTAAATTTTAACTAGTGAGAAATCCCAACTTCCCAAAACTCTAAATATCCCAAAGAATGTGTGAAGTAAGGCAAGAATGGGGTAAGAGTTCACTGATCTTATTTAAAAAAAATTGTTATTATTATTTCGTATCGACTTTTAGTGGTAATTAGCGCTTACTTATTATCTTATTTGATTTACACTTGAAAAGTGAAAAGATTGCGTTAATTTAGAGGGTTGCAATAAATAAAATTAATAATTTAAGTCATCCAAATCCTGTAATTAAGGGATAATTAAACAATATCACCGTAGATTTAAATTAGTGGTGCCTTTTCCTTATCATATAATATAGTAGAATTTTATTTATCATAAATTTAAAATTTATTTGAAAATTGTATAGGTATTTACGTACTCTGCAAGCGTCTCTGCCTCCAGGAATGTATCCGGCGCACAAGTTTGTAGGGAAAATAGTAATGGGAAGTCTTTGATAGCACATAGTCTTATTCCAGACAGGAAATTCCGTCTCTAGAAGAAGGAGCGATTGCTCACCTTTGTATTGCGTCTCTCCCCAACCTGAGAAAAAAATAAGGAGTTAGACAAATTTGAATTTATTTTTCAGTGAAATTGCGCAAATCATTTTTCTTTTGTATTTATGATTGGTTAAAAATGATCGCTTTCAATGTTTGATCCCATCTTCAGAGCTCAGGAATCCACCATTGTGGGTGTAAGAGAGGGGCTTTAGTAGTTCTTGTCTCTCACTTTCTCTTACTCCCAGGCTGGGGATTTCTGAATTCTGAAGAGGAGATTATAATGTGGGAAGCAGTAAACTTCAACGAAAATAAAGAAATTCTGAGCTTTCTGTCTTGACTATTTTTAAAATAAAAAGCGAAAAAACTGCTTTGATATTTACTTATTTAATTTAAAAAACTGTATTTATATTTATTGAGTCATGTTTTAGTTATCGTAGAGCAGGAGTCTCTCTCTTCTTATTACACCATTAGACCTGATGAATGCATGAAATTTAGGCCGAAACTTTGGCAAAAAAAAACAAAAAAACTTTTTGTCACAACCTCTTCTAATATTAATTAAAATTAGTTCTTAGTTTGTTAATAATTCATTTTCATTAAAATACCCAAGAGTTATCAAATCGGGATCTACTCTATTTTTTTTTGTTTTATACATTTGTTAAACTCGAGCACACATACGCACACGCCCGCATGTAAGCATGTATGCAAGCACATGAGCACATACGCACAAAGAACAAAATTTATATTTAATTTCTTTCTGCTTCCATGCAACTGAAAATATCTCTTAATAAACTGCTTGAGATGTTAGTTTTTTGCGTTCGTACCATAATTCCTTACCTTTAGGATAGATGAATAGATATAATATATAATAATAAAAATCCACATCTCTGGTATGGCAGAGCGTACTTGATGCCATTTGAGCTTACCTGCTACGAACACATTTTCGTGTGTGAAGTCCTCCTCGGGCAGTGGAAGGCAGATTGGCTGTACGTATGTGTTGTATGAAATCAGATCTTCGAGGACTACAATGGCTATGTCATGCTGGTGAGTGCTTTTGTCGTAATCTTCGTGTATCCGTAGCTCCCTGATTACATAATCGATTTGTTCAGAGTCGTTAGTACGGCTCATGTCGTACTCACCGAGTCGCACAATTTTCGGCAGTGGGCCACTGCTAAAAAATTAAATAGAAATAATAATAATAATAAGGAAAGAAGAAAGTCCTTCACGCAGGAGCTATGTTTCTATTAAAGATGAATATAAAAAAAGAAGTAAATAAGAATATTTAATTAGACCGGAGGGAAAAAAAAACACACTATTGTGTTTTACTCTAGGCTGCCCGAGAAACACTGATGGTGAATCCGTTCAAGATAGCTGAAATTGGTCAAGGATAGAGGAGGTTTCGAGGAGAACCAAAATTAAAAATCCTTATATTATTATTATTAGTGCTACGAAAAAAAAACTTGAAAAAAATATGCCTGAAATGTAATTTTGTAACATTTATATTCTATTAGAATTATAAAAAAAATTCGAGTTGGTCGAGTTCTCTTATTTTTAAA
>KZ809867.1:8858-20556 GCA_000696205.2 Oncopeltus fasciatus
TATATATATATATTATATGATTTTTTTTCATTCAGCCCCTAGTTACTCATATGCTTTATGAGGAAAATATACTTGTATATGGATAATGACTTGCGAGATCTCTTTCGCACTTAGCTTAATAAGCTATTGTTTTGTTTTGCAGTCAGTTCCTTTTATGAAAGATGGAATGCCTCTGTCCACATCTCCCATATCTTGTTTTATTATTATAACTTTCTTAATAAGTTATTATTAATTATGGAGAGATTAACCCAGTGTGGTTCAAGTGACATTTTTTATACACTTTTACATTCCCTATGACACTCCAGTGCGCAGGAAGTTCACTCTGATATTTTTTACCCATGTGGATTTGATGGCTTTATTTTCTTCAATTCAATCATATACAATAAGTGCTGAAGTTTCTTCTACAGAAAAAAAAATCTGGAAATTGCAGCCATTAATGAGGAACAACATTGGGACTTTTTGGTCTAATTAGAAGTTCACTTAGTTAATTATATAAAAAAGTTTTAACCTATCAGCCAATCTCCAAAAATTAGGCCCAATTACATTTCCGCACAACCTGTAAAGTGTGCTTGTCATGTATGATCTAATGTTGTTTGCAGACCAATCGTTTGCTCCTGTACATAAGAGTGTGTTGGTCAGTCCATTGAACTCAAAAGGAGTCTGCAAAAACTACAATTTAGCTGACTTGTAAAAACCTCTATGACCAACATATCTTGATGCTAGATCCCATAACAAGTCATGCGTCATTATTTCCCCATCTGGAATTGAGTGAAGTAACCGCGAACTAGCTTAAAAACCTATCGCAAATTAATTAATAAAACATTCCGTTTAAAGAGAGTACCCTGAGGCTTATTATAATTACTTTAAATTATTTATAACAAAAAATCCGACCAGCAGGCTTTTTTAATTAACAAAATATAATTACCTATAAGCGCGCTCTTCAACCCAAGAGCACTAGATTAAATAATTATTCTCCTTGCTGGGATCGAGTTATGGCTACAAACTGTGAGGTAAAAATGAGGCATGTCGAAAGATGAATCCTAATTGATTAAAGAAAAATTAAAAGTAACTGATTAAAAAAACCAAAACGAAATATGATTCTATGTATTCGAAGGCTGAATGAATCGGTTTTTGCCCCAATCTGTCATTTCTTTTAGCGCCTGACGTCATCACTCCAGCAGTCTATTGAACGCAATTGTTATTTAGTCAGAAGGAAATTTATAAAATTGAAATAAAAATTCAAAAATTAATTCTGGTAATTAGATTAAAATGAAATCTCATTATAAGGAGAGGGGGGGGTTAAGTAGATTTTCTAAATTTTTTTTGATGAATGAAAGGACATAAATAGTGACTACTTTGATCTTGCAAGTCGAATGGCGATGAGGAAAAAGATAACAGCTCTAGACCGCTCAATCTTTAGGAAGACTTTAAATGCCCTATACTTTTTTGTCATATTTTGAAATACATTTTAAAAATGTTGAGCAGTAAACCAATTTATGCTGAAGTTTCTAATGTCCTAATTTTGCAGTGGCCTCCACAATAATTTATTAAGTCCAATACAGACACATTTCACATATTACATTGTTTAAAGACAAAGTAAAAAAAAAAAAAAAAATCGTGTATTTTTGCACTTCAATCTAATGATATTCATTCAAGTAATTACAATTCCATTGTAGAGTTGAAAACTACATCCCTTCTGGAGAGAGGCAGCCAATAACCATCATGTAGGACTTAATATTCAAGATCAAACACTCCAGAAAACTATCTACATATCATCATTTGGCTTTACTGTTAAATGATTGTTGGGCATCCATAAAATAGAGTTAATATAAATTAAGTAGCCTTTTAAATTTAATTGTACAGGGAGCTAGAAAAAAAAAAAAAAACAGCTAGGGAGGTAGTATTTTTTTTTTTTCTAGCTCCCTGTACAATTAAATTTAAAAGGCTACTTAATTTATATTAACTCTATTTTATGGATGGAGAATATTTTCCCTGTACGATCCAAATTAATAATGAAATGTGGGATTACATTACCACAATTATCATGATTTTAAGTAGTATTGTTGATAAAAATTATATAATCTAAGAAATATATATTAATCACTTACCAGCATTTTGTTGCTATCCATTATCAGTTTCATTTTAACTTGTATGGAGGAATCTTAAGAGAAACATACTGGTATTTCAAAGTCTATAAATAAGTTTTGTAAAATCTTTGGAAAAAAAAATTATTTTTTTTTACATAAAATATTATAACAATTTTCTTTCCACTTCATCTTTCTAAAAAATAATGAAAATACAAAGGAGGAAAAGGAACTCTTTGACCTCTCATCATTGGCGGCCCCACGAAAGTATATAAAATGTGCAGATAGCTCACTCCATAAAAAAAAAATGCAGAAAAAAAGAGTAAAGAAGAATAAAAGGGAATTAAAGAGTTTCTTATAAAAAAGAAAAAAAAAAAAAAAAATTATTGTCGAATTGACAGTATATTTATAAATTTAGAGGCTCTCTGAGGGAAGAAGATAGAAACTTGAATATTCTGACGAGTTGGTTGAGCTATTTTCATGGCAAATTTTAACGTTGCACTTTTGGAAAATTAAGAGAATGCAGAATTTAAGAGAACAATGCCTGTAGCCTAAACTTGATTACTTACAGAACTCGCTGATAGACCCATCTTCTCTCTCTGCCGATCCACGAAAAAAAAGATTTTCTGGGCGGGAAGGGTAAATAACAGAAAAGAAAAAAAAAAAGCTTTTAAAGGCTGGGTTATGTTACATTGACTTCATGTAATAGATAATTGTTTCGACATCGTCTTATATCATATTTATCCGGCATTTTTTTCAGTAACATAATATTTTCATTCATTAATATTTTTCAAAAATTAGAAATTAAGGAAAATATTT
This sequence comes from Oncopeltus fasciatus, assembly GCA_000696205.2. Classification (NCBI taxonomy): domain Eukaryota; kingdom Metazoa; phylum Arthropoda; class Insecta; order Hemiptera; family Lygaeidae; genus Oncopeltus; species Oncopeltus fasciatus. The sequence goes on from KZ809867.1 coordinate 11,762, forward strand.
ATGAATGTAATTTTGCCTGTTAGTTGGGCCTCCATACTTTAAAAAAAAATAGAAACTAAACTTAGCATATAGTCATTCTATTGCAAACTTTTGAAATCAGAAAACGGTAGAAGGAGGGAGGGGGGAGTTAAAGGAAGACTGAAATCTATATTGATCTCTTCCTTTTTATTTAAGTTAAGGAAAATGTTGTAAAATAGATATCAAATTTGACTTTTTAAGTTCAATAACCTTTTTAAGAAAAGAGCTCATTTAAAAAGAAATTCAGGAATATATCTGAGATGGCTGACAGTACTCTCCCCACTCCTCTTTCCCAGGTTAAGAGTCTTTCCTTTACACTTATTTCTTGCTCCGGCTGTCTCATTCATAATTAAGATATAATTCATAATTAACTCACATTTAACTCCACCTTTAATGAATCTTGGCAAATCTGCTTAGCTGAAGCAGCTCCTACGTGAAGGGCTTATTGACATACGTTCTTTATCATGATTACAATAACCATGGAAACAAATGTGTGGAGAACGGCGAATTACGTCTGAATTGAATCCCTCGATGCTTTATTTTTTTTTTTTTTTTTTGGTATTTTTGTGTTTTAAAAGTGCACGATGTCTCGCGGAACAGAGTCAGATAACGTCTTTATCAATTGGTGATTCAGCGAGCATCCTCTCTGGCTGCCATTTATTTTTACAAAAGGAACAGTGATAATTATTTCATTTGTGAAGAAATTCTGTTTTTATAGTTAATTACTATAATTTCCACCTGGTCCTGAAGAGCCAAGAGTCATAAAATAGTATGTACGTAGTCAAGACACGGAAAAAAATAGCTCAATAATAAAAATTTGTTTCTGAGGTGCAATCAATTTTAGATTTCATGAGAAAACTTTCTCTAGATTATTCTATTATTTTATTCTAATTTTCTATTCTGGTGAGAAATTATTTAGAAAACATAAATAAAATGTCTGCCTACTGCCTTTATCCGTTCAGCCTCATCCTCACCCACCGTTCATCCTACTGTTCATCCTCATCTGTTCATCAACCTTAAGACATAAATCTTTTCAAATAAAGGCAAATTCTTTCAGAGTTTTGACACAGGGATTATATTTGTCCAGAGATGTTCTCTTTCTTAAATGTTTCTTAGATTAACTTTTTCCTAACGATAATGAGATTGAAACAAAATCTCCATAAGATGCATTTTACCAGGAAGAGACTAGATAGATATTTATCCTATCAGTAGCCTCACTGCTTCCTACTGATGCCATTTGCACTGCCGAGTGCCTGGTCTCCGTACTGATTGAGATCCCTGAGAAAGGCGTAGCAGGTTAAGGGGCTTTGATACATGGAGTTCATATTGGTTTGATACAGGCGGATATTCCGAAGAGAGTTTCTTTGGAATATCCGCCTGTGTCTCGATAAAAGCTAATCCCAGACCATCATGTGAAAGGAGGTATCATCTCCAGTGTTACACTCACAAATAAAATGTTTGGTTGTGGCTAGACCCGTATTCAACAGAAGTTGTTTTAGTCAAACTGTAGTACTAGTCACTTTGAAGACGTTTTGTTTTGTTTACTTCAGGTTGTGCCCATTAGTTGTGATTTTTTCGGGTCTCCTTTAAGTGTTTCAACTCTTCTTCACGAGAATAAATGTTCCTCCTTAGCCTAATCATTCAACTTCCTTCTTAGTTGTGGGTAGGGGCTTACAGCAGATTGGTTGTTGGCCTGGGAGAATGCCATTTGACCCTAGGATGAAACCTGGACAGGTTTTATTTATTTATTATGGAAAGATTCGAAAATACCTCTCTCTAAACTAAATTTTAATGTATTTAATAAGACATTTACAAATATAATGTCATTTAATAATATAAATGAAGTATCCGAAAAGAATCAAACTCAAATTCACCCTTTTTTTTATATTAATTTTATACCGGTTTATATATAAGAGCCATGAAGCAAATCAACATCAAATGATCGAGATTGCCTGTTCCACAGTTAAAACCTTCACTCACCATCCACCACCAATGGAAGAACACTATGATTCTTTTTTATTTTATTATAGTGTGTTAGCCTCCCATTTATCCACTTAGGTCATGGAGGGAGGGACTATCTACAGGTAGACACTCCATTCTAAACATCCATGGCTTAGTATAGCGCTCCTATGATTATATTTAATATTACTAGTTGTATTGTTTAATATATCGATGATGTATTCTATTACTCCTAGGATAAAATTTTGTTTTAACTTATTCATAATAAAACTTACAAATAGCCAATTTTCACATTTTTCGATCACTTTGACACACTAGCTCTCCTTATGAGAGAGCAGAGCGATACCTCCACTAGCACCGTCTCTGCTCTTCCCCCTGATGGCGTCCACTGTGTGCCGGAGTCGCGGTAAGCCTGCGGCCTGGCAACCTGTATTCCAGCTCCCGTTGATGAGAATAATTCTGTCTCCTCTGACAACAGTTCTGCAGACGTTAGAGAAGCCCCGTGAGTTCTTCAGAAAACAACGGTTGCGTTCCGCGAGACACCCCTGAAAGAAGGCGTACCCGCCCCAAGATACCTGTTTGCCTGTCTCGAAAGCTCTGATTTCTTTGGGCAAGGAACGCACATTACGACTCTTGCTAGTCGCCGGCTCTTCTCTCCTTGTCTGATGGGATTCGGGTATCAGACCTCAGCCATTCTTGGAGTACTTTCTTCTTGTAAAGAGTACTAACTGACGAGGATCTCTTTCTTTATCCTCTAATTTGATGACATAGCAGATCGCACTTGGAGTTCACTCTTACTTACAGCCAGAGTCCTGGAGTAAAATTTCTGCAGCTTGCTCCTGTTACCCGAAAATTGGTAGCTTATCTAGGTTGATAAGCAAGAATATTATTCTCTCTGGCATCTTTTAGAAACGGGACCATAATTTTTCTATTTTATCTCACCTACTTCGAATAATCTCAAGAAATTGAAAATTTTGATCCTTCAGCTAAGTGATCTAAAGCTGTCGAAATATTATTTTTCAAGTGTGGGCGAACTCTCTTATTTTAAAAACAAAAATTGAAAACAAATTCATTATAAGCCCTTAAAATAATTTATTTTGGTTGAAATCAGATGAGGGGTGTTTTAGGGGGAAGACAAAAATTTATAATAGTAATATCTTCGTTGTTATTCGAGTTATGAAAAAGTTTGAAGACCATAGTAGTCTATAACGTAATTTTATTGCGTTTATGCTCTGTATCATTTTTACGGTAAACCGTTGTTAAAGAAGAAAATTACCAATGTTACCACGAAGGTTGAGTGCTTTTCTCACTCCTCTTTCCAGGATAGACTTGGGCAAAGTTAATGGTCATATCTTTCATGCTTAGTTTTCTCTGAGGCTTTTGAATAAAATTTCCTCATTTACTCATTTATATCCACCATTAATGAAGCATGGTAAATCTGTTTATGTTACACAGCTCCTGCATGACAGACTTACTATTTCATTTTTATATGAAGGATTGTTTTATTATTAATTGACAAAAATGAGGAAATAATTATTTAAAGTACAAGGGTTTAAAAATTATTTTTCTTGAAAAAAAAACAAAAAAAAAAAACAAACAACTGTTTCCAAGCTGATACGTTCAACTGATTAATAAGGTTGAATTATTTCGACAAAGAGTCACCCTGTCTTCTTGAGGATCCTATTACAATCTAATCTAAATCTCGTTCGATAAAAGGTTTTTAAATAAAGACGGAAAAAACTGTACACTCTGGGATTCTCACATCTTCCGGTCACACATGTTGCAATACAAGCCGCATGTTCTCAGTCCTACCCAAATATTTCCCATTTTAGCAGATTTCTTTACTTCTGTATAGAGATTTCAATTATCTCTGTACCATATATAAAATATTGGTAGATATGGGAATTCAAGCTATTCATCTAGATACCAAGACGAGAACAGTGAAAAATTTCAGCGAATATTCACCAATATTACTTTGGAGATACTAAAAATATGTTCCGTTATATATTTATATTTATTTATACATAGTAATCCAGAACAGGTGGGAGAGAGTGTAGTGCATAGACGAAAAGAAAAAATCACAAATAGTAAAATTTTCTATTTGAAGGGGATTCTCGCCTTCGTCAGTGAGGAGTGAAGAGAGACTGAAGTTGCGGAAGGAACTCAAAGGCGAGTGGAAGGCGATTGAGTTTTCCCTAATCCTCTTATTGTTGGGAATTGATGCCAGGTCTTGTAGTGGCTTTGAGAATGTGGATATAGGCGCACTCTCTCGTCTTAAGTTGCAAATCTGAAGCCGTGTCTGGAAGTTGTTCAATCACTTGAACTTTGAAAACGTAATTAAAAGCCATTAAATGACTCTGAGCATGCCTGGCTATGGGAAGAGGGGACTGTGGTTCTGAACAGGATGCTCTGTGATTATAAATTCTGAGATTTAGGGGCATAGTACATTTTCCAACGTTAAAAGTAGGACAAAAATTGCATCGACGCAGGTATACACAATTTTAGGATGTGCACGTTGATGAGGATTGGATCTTATCTGTTAAGTGAGTGTTGACACTGGAGAACGTGTTGTCAGTTTTTATAATTGTACAGGATAAGCATCTGCTTTTGTTACAAGGCCAAGTACCTTGTTTTGGTAAATTTGTAAGGGTTTTGAAAGACAGTTTTTTTTCTGTTTAGTATATCTTGGAGGGTGGGGGCTTTCCTGTACCTAATGCCAGGATTTTGTGGTAGTAGGGAGCTGGTGGAAGGATTGTTCTGAATAATAGGGAGGGCTTCGTGTATCTTGGTCTTGATACCTTCTACCTAGAGGAAATATTCAGTAACCAGGTTAGGAGTTTGGGCATTAGGAGATTTAGGTTTAGGATGGAAGGTTCCACCCTGAAGAATTAAAAACTATTTTGTAACTAAAAACCTTTCTATTATAGCCAACGTTTCGACCTGAATTTCGAGCCTTCTTCAGGGTTGGATATGATAGAGAAACATAAAAAATAATATAATAACATGTCTACATGTCATAATCTAACAAAGAATAAATAAAATTATCATTATTATTACTATTATGTTATTTATTCTTTGTTAGACTATGATATAAAGACATTTTTCTATATTATTTTGTATGTTTATTTTTCATGTTAAGCCCTGATGAAAGCCTGAAATTCAGGACAAAACACGTTGGCTAAAATAAAAACTTTCTTCGTTACAAATTAGTAAACTTGACGGTCAACAAATTTACCTCCAAAAAGAGGGTANAGACATCCGCAGCGCCTATCGAAAAACTGAAAACCTCTAGGATGTACCCAAGCAAGATTGAGCACATCATTATGCATTACATTGCTAGTCATTGACTTAGCGTTATTGAACATATCTTTTCCCCGTATCTTTCTTTTTCGGTATGATCAAGTATCTAACTTTTTTTTTTAGGTAATAAGACGTAAAAAATCTGCTTTGTTCTTGCAGTTGTTGCGTGAAGAACATATGAGATATTTAGTATTCTGATAATTAATTACCTATTAAATTCAATTTCTAGCCCAATAAGATTCCCGACAGTGCAACTCACAAGCGCTTTGAGGGTTTGGCATCCCTAAATTATGAAGGCACTATTCTAACCTATACCTCACTTATTAACACACAGAGGGCTTTTTAGAGACACCTCAGGAATTATTATTAAGAACTTCAGTATTAGTTTATACCAGATGAGTATCTTATGTGTTGTACCGATATAAGTGAATAGCTATTAACCCGATAAAAACTATGTGCTTGAATGAAATATTTTAGAAAATATGATTCATTATATAGTATATAGAGTAGGGGTAATGAACATGGAAACCATTATTTTTCAATTTGTACACCACATATCAAGGTTTTTAAAAATTATAATAGTAATAATTTTACAAAGTGTTATTTCAAATAACCGAAATTTATCTTGAATTCTGATTCAATAATAATTAAAGAGTCCGATGACGACTTTTATTTATATGTATATGTATATATTTATATATAGTAATTAAGAACAGGTGGGATAGAGAGTGCAGTGCACAGACGAAAAGAAAAAATCATAGTAAAATTTTCGGGGATTTCTCGCCTTCGTCAGTGAGGTCACTCCCCACTTCAGAGAGACTGAAGTTGCGGAAGGAACTCAAAGGCGAGTGGAAGGCGATTGAGTTTTCCCTAATCCTCTTATTGTTGGGAATTGATGCCAGGTCTTAAAGTGGCTTTGAGAATGTGGATATAGGCGCACTCTCTCGTCTTCAGTTGCAAATCTGAAGCCGTGTCGGGAATTTGTTCAATCACTTGAACTTGGAAAACTTCATTAAATGACTCTGAGCATGCCTGGCTATGGGAAGAGGGAACTGTGGTTCTGAACAGGATGCTCTGTGATTATAAATTCTGAGATTTAGGGGCATAGTACATTTTCCAACGTTAAAAGTAGGACAAAAATTGCATTGAAGCAGATATACACAATTTTTGGATGTGCATGTTGATGAGGATTGGATCTTATCTGTTAAGTGAGTGTTGACACTGGAGGACGTGTTGCCAGTTTTTATAATAGGACAGGATAAGCATCTGCTTTTGTTACAAGGCCAAGTACCTTGTTTTGGTAAATTTGTGAGGGTTTTGAAAGACAGTTTTTTTCTGTTTAGTATATCTTGGAGGGTGGAGGCTTTCCTGTACCTAATGCCAGGATTTTGTCGTAGTAGGGAGTTGGTGGAAGGATTGTTCTGAATAAAAGGGAGGGCTTCGTGTATCTTGGTCTTGATACCTTCTACCCCGGGGAAATATTCAGTAACTAGGATATTATTCTAAGATGATTTTAGTTGGGGTTCGGTCGAGAACCCCAACTAAAATCATCTTAGAATTCAGTAACTAGGTTAGGAGTTTGGGCATTAGGAGATTTAGGTTTAGAATGAAGGGTTCCACCCTGAAGAATTAAAAACTATTTTGTAAAAAAATGTTTCTATTCTAGCCAACGTTTCGGCCTGAATTTCGAGCCTTCTTCAGGGCTGGATATGAAAATGAAACATAAAAAATAATATAATAACATGTCTATATGTCATAATCTAGCAAAGAATAAATAAAATTATCATTATTATTACTATTATGTTATTTATTCTTTGTTAGAATATGATATAAAGACATGTTTCTTAATTATTTTGTATTTTTCCTGTTCAGCCCTGATGAAAGCCAGAATTTCAATTCAGGACAAAACGTTGGCCAAAATAAAAACTTTTTTGGTTACAAATTAGTAAAAGTTGACGGTCAACAAATTTACCTCCAAAAAGAGGTAATATCATTTGTTGTTCTCTCCGGCTTTTAAATTTAATTTCCCCATCTTAATTTCTTTTGTAAATAATAGCATTCAATTTTATTGATTCTATTTCGTTTTAATTTTCTCCCTATTAAAACACATAAAAAGTATATATATNATATTTATATTTATTTATACATAGTAATCCAGAACAGGTGGGAGAGAGTGTAGTGCATAGACGAAAAGAAAAAATCACAAATAGTAAAATTTTCTATTTGAAGGGGATTCTCGCCTTCGTCAGTGAGGAGTGAAGAGAGACTGAAGTTGCGGAAGGAACTCAAAGGCGAGTGGAAGGCGATTGAGTTTTCCCTAATCCTCTTATTGTTGGGAATTGATGCCAGGTCTTGTAGTGGCTTTGAGAATGTGGATATAGGCGCACTCTCTCGTCTTAAGTTGCAAATCTGAAGCCGTGTCTGGAAGTTGTTCAATCACTTGAACTTTGAAAACGTAATTAAAACCCATTAAATGCATAATGAGCATGCCTTGCTATGGGAAGAGGGGACTGTGGTTCTGAACAGGATGCTCTGTGATTATAAATTCTGAGATTTAGGGGCATAGTACATTTTCCAACGTTAAAAGTAGGACAAAAATTGCATCGACGCAGGTATACACAATTTTAGGATGTGCACGTTGATGAGGATTGGATCTTATCTGTTAAGTGAGTGTTGACACTGGAGAACGTGTTGTCAGTTTTTATAATTGTACAGGATAAGCATCTGCTTTTGTTACAAGGCCAAGTACCTTGTTTTGGTAAATTTGTAAGGGTTTTGAAAGACAGTTTTTTTTCTGTTTAGTATATCTTGGAGGGTGGGGGCTTTCCTGTACCTAATGCCAGGATTTTGTGGTAGTAGGGAGCTGGTGGAAGGATTGTTCTGAATAATAGGGAGGGCTTCGTGTATCTTGGTCTTGATACCTTCTACCTAGAGGAAATATTCAGTAACCAGGTTAGGAGTTTGGGCATTAGGAGATTTAGGTTTAGGATGGAAGGTTCCACCCTGAAGAATTAAAAACTATTTTGTAACTAAAAACCTTTCTATTATAGCCAACGTTTCGACCTGAATTTCGAGCCTTCTTCAGGGTTGGATATGATAGAGAAACATAAAAAATAATATAATAACATGTCTACATGTCATAATCTAACAAAGAATAAATAAAATTATCATTATTATTACTATTATGTTATTTATTCTTTGTTAGACTATGATATAAAGACATTTTTCTATATTATTTTGTATGTTTATTTTTCATGTTAAGCCCTGATGAAAGCCTGAAATTCAGGACAAAACACGTTGGCTAAAATAAAAACTTTCTTCGTTACAAATTAGTAAACTTGACGGTCAACAAATTTACCTCCAAAAAGAGGGTAATATCATTTGTTGTTCTCTCCGGCTTTAAAATTAAATTTCCCCATCTTAATTTTTTTTTGTAAATAATGGCATTAAATTTTATTTATTCTATTTCGTTTTAATTTTCTCCCTATTAAAACACATAAAAAGTATATATATATATA
>KZ809867.1:49813-60259 GCA_000696205.2 Oncopeltus fasciatus
AAAGAGGTAATTTTTTTTTTTATTTTTTTTTTTTTAGCTTTAGCTATTAAAGTAATAACCCCTGGGGGCAATGAGTACTGTACAGGTGCTTTTCTGGTTCTTTCCTAAGCATTCGATAGAGTCTGGCACAGTGATCTTTAGTTTAAGCTAGTAACACTTACCTAATCCTTAAGTCTTACTTATCCAGCTGGTTATTTATGATTCGTCATATCACTACCAAGTGGAAGTGGGAGTTCCTCAAGGTAGTGTGCTTGGACCTATCCTATTCATCCTGTACACTGCTGACATCCTTACCCTGTACACTGCTGACATCCCTACCCAACCAAGTACCCTCTTAGCTCTATTTGCGGATGACAAAGCTGTCCTATCCTCCCATCCTGATCCTAAAACTACTTCTAAAAAATAGGAAAAAAAAAAAAAAAAAAAAAATCAATGGAGCGTAGTACGTTTAAAATTTTAACAGTGTTCCTTTACAACTTTAAAATTCCGTTCGTTACCAGGGTTTCCATATTGACGTACTACTCACAAGGAGTGACATACTAAAATTAAAGGAAAAGAGCTCAATCGGCAAGAAGGACTCCTATAAAGACTCATAAACAGGAACTCCAATCTTACAATAAAACTGACGCTCTACAAAACCTTATTACGACCAATCTGGACTTATGGAGTAGAAATCTGGGGTGCTGCCAAGCCTTCCAACATCCAAAGAATCCAGTCCTTTCAATCCAAAACCATCAGAATAATCGCATATGCTCCATATTACGTATCCAATTCATCTCTTCAGCACGATTTAAATATCCCTTTAATTCAAGATCTCATTTCCTGCCGCTTCACCCTTTTCAACAGTGAACTGCCATACTATCTTAATCTATTAGCGCTAACTCTGTCCTCCAACTCTAACCCTAACAGACCTCCCCGTCGACTCAAACGAAGATAGCCTCGAGATCTCTTGGGAACATAGTTTGGAATTAATTTGAGATTGGTGGAGAGCATTTAATAAATTAATGAATTTTATTTATTTGCTTTTTTAAAGAATAAGGATCAGAAATTAACTTACAAACGAAGGTTTAGAATGCTATCCTGGTATACTACACTCGTGAGGCAAGCGTGCCCCAATTTATTTTCTAAGAATTGACATTATCTCTAGAGTGGGTTAGTAAGGGGGGATAGACAAGACTGGAGAAGCTGCAGACATAAATCAGATGCTGGAAAGTTGCAGGGAGCGCTGGAGAGTCCCAGCTATTCCAGAAATAGGTGTCGCCTCTGCCGGATGAAGATCGCCAGCGAGCTATGTGTATTTTAGGTGCGTTCGTGAACGGCTCGGTCCTTCATAAATGTCTGCCTCTATAAACAGAGCGCCCCTTCCAGCCGGTATCAATGAGACCGCTAGGACAAGCAGTACTGACGATTTAGATCTCTGCTCTGCTACAACTTAAAAAGTGTTTATTTTCAGAGATCAATAACAACAAGTTGTTTATTTTTAAACGTCCCAATTGCATTTTACGAATAAACAATTGTTCTGAAAGAAAAATGCGATAAAGACTGAAAAAAGATATTTTTTTTTTCTTTTAGAAAATATCCATTTGGATCACGTATTTTTCTCACAATTGTTTATTTTAAACATAAAAAGTAAAAATTACATATAAAATGGACTTTGATATAGATATTTTGGGAAGAAAGTTTTGTTATTGCGCGGTAAAATTCGTAGAATGTGTCGTAGCCGAATATTTCGATTTTCAGGGAAGGGGGGTTGTTACTATATTTTTTATTATTACAGTGAGAAAAAATAGAGAACATAATATGCTTAAAATTTAATTTTATAACGAAAAAAGAATTTTAGTAAAACATTTAGGAATTTAACAGTGAGAGTTTAAAAAAAAGAGTGAACAAATTCATTATTGGAGAAGAAGAGTTTTAAAGGAAGAAGAAAACTTATAATCCTAATGTCTTGCTTTTATTAATATTAGGAGAAAGTATATAGACCATAAAAAGTGTAAAATGTAATTTTCTGGCATTAATATTTGGTACAAGTTTTCCGCGAGACTCTTATTAAGAGAGATATTTAGGAATGTAACTACAATTTTGAACATTTTCCTTACTCTTCCTAATGGACTGGATAAGAACATCTATATTCAGTTAATGATCACTTAAATTTCCTTTTGAGCTAATTTCTTTCCGCGAGTGGTTAGAAACACCACAGGAAATCTGCTTAGCTTACAAAAAAAGGACTTTTTATTATTTTGTCTTTCATCTCCAGTAGTCTGCTCTTCCCGCCCTTCATTATATATATATATAAAGCGAAATTCGTTTTTTCCCGATTTGTACATTAGGGGCAGCAGCTTCCAGAAATCTAAGTCCAGAGGTCCCCTTACGTTAACTAAACTTGACCTGCGTAATCTTTCAATGTAGTCTGCATTATATTAACTCGCCGCGTAGGATCTTCCTATCTAACCCTTCCCAAGTATTTTAGGCGGATATTTACATCAAAAAAGCAATCAAATTCGGGGCGGAAGTAAAGACGAAAATTTTGTCCTCGTAAGCCGAAAAGGTAGCTGGGAAGATATTTTTGCTGGGGCTGGTTTTAGGACGATAGGGTATGTGACTATTGCACACAAGTTTAATTTCACCTGATGCGCGTTTAAATATTTCATGTACCTTCAGTAAAATTTGAGTAACAGCTAACTAACAGCTTATGAAATAGACGGTCATTCTATTTAGTAATTCTTCTAGTCCATTTATAGCCAATATTTAATACATTCAGCTGTTTAAAAAAAGAAGCCAATACCGAATTTAGTTTCTTTATTAGTAACGTTTCTGAACAAAAATAACAGGCAATATTATATNGAACTTCTGCAACCGTTTGTAATAGTAAATCTAAATACCAAAATTTATTTATACTATTTTTAAATAACGGGGCTTGCCCAACTCTCAAAGTTACATTCGTAAATATTTTCCATATTTTGCGTTTACTAATAATATAAATGTTCCAAAATTAAATTTTAAACAAGTTTAATGTCATATATTTTTTATAAATAAAATTAATAATGAAGATATAACAATTTTAAACTATTTTCTCCATTAACGAATTGATCCAGCGGTTTGTAAAGGTTAGTTTCCCTATTTTAAATATTGCCCCCTATTGTGAATATTCTTAATCGAAGGACTTTTTTTTTTTCCTTAGCCCTCTGTAAGCCTTATCTCAAAGCTAGTGATAAGAAATATAATCTTGTAGCATTTATTCATGCCCACTGCAAGAGAAAGATCAACACAGAACCATTTTCTCCCGAAGTCGCCATTCTTAAAAACTTTAAACACTCTTTATTCCGATAACATTTTTTTCATAGTAGGATAAAATAACAAAAATGCTTTAGGAGCAAAGCGATATATTGTATCCTGGGAAAAAACAAACAAACTAAAAGTCATTCTCAATGAGTTAAATAATAACATCTAGTATTTTTTTTTTTTTACCTGTCACAAGCTCGATTAAAAAAAAAGTGCGTTTGGTGCAGCTTCTGATATTATTTAATATCCACTTTAGAAAGAGAATACAACATACACATATATGTGTAACTTTAATGCAGGATAAATTGTGCAGTGAACACACAAAAAGAATAAATCACAAATAGTACTTATTTTGTTGTTTTTTTTGTGTGTGCACTGCACTCTCTATCCCACCTGCTCTTGATTACTATATATCGCAGCCGAGAGTGCTTCATTTTCTATATATCAAGGTCAACAATAACACTGGGGAACTCATTTTTGATGTTGAGTTAGATCTGACGCTGTTTTTCACTAATTCTTGGCGTCTGAATCAGAGAATAATCTCAAATTTTGTCCGTCATGTCAACTTTTTAAACTACAGGATATCCTCAAAAATCATAGAAATCATGCATTTAAATGAACATAAAGTAAAAACGTACCAAATATACAGTTTAAAAAACATTTAATGTCAGTTAAATCGAGTTCATACATATAAAATTGTTTAATTAATGAACAGTACTTAAAAACTAAGATACAAATTTCTGTTTGTAGCTTTTTCTGGAGTGTTTAGCTTGTATACATTCGCGCTTGATGCTCCAACAATAATCAGCCATCATATGTACGTCCCATCTACCTTGATACCTTGCTTCCATGACCCTCAAATCTTGATGGAAACGCTCACCTTGCTCATTACTCACTGCACCAAGATTGTCCAAGAAAATAGCAAGGTGGCTGTGTAAAAAATGCAATTTAATGTTCTTGTTGCAACCTAGCTTTTGGGAGCTTTCCAAAAGTTGCTGGACAATTTCGGAGTAATTCAATGCTCGTGTATTTCGAAGAAAGTCTTTAACAATGGTTTTGAATGCCATATCCATATTCCCCTTCTTCCAAAGAGGGAAATTCATTGAATATTGGCACGGGGACTTCGGCAGAATGCGGTACTGGGCGTATAGTGATGGTAAACTAGGATACTCTATTTTACATTTCTTTTCTTGTTATATCCCAATGTTTTACCAAACAAAAGTAACAATCACTTGAATGATCTTAGGGCTCGCGACAAATCATATGTATATTAAATGGAGGCTTAACACGTGTTCCCTTGGTCCACATCCGTAAACCCTCAACACACTGTTACACACTTTAAGAGGTGCCCATGCTTTATCTTGATCACCAAGTTTCACTTTAAAATAGGCAAAATATACTTGTCTGACAAATTTACTGATGTTAGTCCTTTGATAGGGAATAGTAAAACCGCCACATGTATAACAAAACGAATCGGGGCTGTTTTCGCACTTTCGACGTGTAGGAGCAGAGGTAGCCATAAGGAAACGTTTCAGTTCAAACATACTATGTAGTTCTGTACACTTCCCTAATGAAATACTAAATACTGTTTACCGACACACAACGTTTCGCCACAGTATAACAGACGTAACTAAACAGGCAGGCCTAGACCAGCATGCGCCCCAATCACATAGAAACCGAACGTGACGTGATAGAAGAAAACTAAAAACAGTTTTGAAACCAGCAATCCTTATTCAATAGAAAAAAGCTAAAAAATCAAATAAATTGTTCCCTTCATGTTATTGGTCCTTAATATTTCAATAAATATTCTACGTATGATCGCATTCGCCTTTCATTTTCTAAAATATTCTATGATTCATTAAACTGTTCAATTTTAATCGTAAATATAAAATTAAAATAGTGCTATTGAATTCACTTAGCACCTGTCATTGAGTGTGGACAGTTTTAGATTCAAGGAAGACGATATTTATATTTTTCAAAGTTAATAAGTCAATGTAAGAAACGTTTTAGAGCAAATTCTGTACATCTAGTTATTATCTTTCAAATTTTAAACTTCACCAAAATGTACTTGCGATCATGTCTACCTTATATTTCACTGGAAAGTTATGTTGTACAAATGCAATCTCCTTTGTGGTTTCAGGTTTTTTTTTTTTTTTTTTTTTTTTTGTTTGTTTATAGAAATATAAATTTTAGTTTGCTTCGGAAGAAGAATGGATTTAGCACCATAGTGCAGTGGGGGGGGGGGGGTAAGCTGTTGATGGACCTGAGTGAAATCACTTCTATTTCTGTCTGAGCTGTCGAAGGACTATATTTGCGAGAGTATACCAGCGGCCAGCACCTCTACTGACCTCCGTCCTTGCTCTTCCTCATTTAATACCACCGGGAGGATTCTCAATTTTTACTAATGGATTCCCAAATCACTGTTTTATTTTCCGAGCGGTCTTAAGCCCTAAGGTCTTAAGACCCTAAGGTCTTTAAAACCGCCCGAAAAAGAATTCGCCGCCTCATGTATTTACTTATGTGGGGGTTTAGCTTATTCGGATACATTATCTGGCTTTATTTTACCAGAATCAAGGTGTTTGGTATTGCTCGCAACCTACATAAGTATAACTATTTTACATGAGTCATCACCAGTAGACTGACAGATCTCATCCGTAAGGGGAACCGTTACTTCTCCATACTCAGGACTAGGTTAAAGTAAAGCTAGTTCACTTACGGGGGTAAGTGGTTCTCAAACCAGGTGGCTTACTTGTGTCGTGGAAATAACGCATTCTGGTGAAGAATTTTGGAACTAATAATTCATAAAAAAGGCCGGGAGAGCCTGGTATTGGAACTCCCATGGTGAATTCTGTGCTGCTCAGAATAAAGAGGGAGGATTACCTTCAGTGATACGTAAATTTTTTAAAAATCTTAATTTGTATATGAGGAGAGGCTAGTCAGGGATTTGGTTTTGGAAACTGAAGAATTAAAAACTGATATGTAAACAAAAAAGTTTTTAATTAAATTTTTCGACGCTTCAGTCTATATTTCAGGTCTTTATCAGGGCGAATGGGGTGAGAGAGACTTCTGTTCTACTAACTAAATCATGACTGATCTGTTTTTCTTATCATAAAAACATATATTGCTGGATGATTTAAGCAATCTATTATATATAACATTATCAATAGACAATCCTTACTGGTTGTCTTTACCAATATATACATTATCCTTTAAATTTGAATAAACATTCTAATTTATTGTTTTGTTTGAAAGCAAGAGTAATATTATCTATAACAAAATCCTTAAATGACCTTCAATTATTCTGAGCAATCCTTACTGGTTGTTTTTACCAATATATACATTATACTTTAAATTTGAATAAACATTCTAATTTATTGTTTTCTTTGAAAGCAAGAGTAATATTATCTATAACAAAATCCTTAAATGACCTTCAATTATTCTCAGCAAGTCCTTTTACATATGAGCATTTATGGTACTTCTTGATATTACCCTTGCTCTGTCCATTATTCATATTGTATTAATATTATTTATTAAACCCCCTAGTTCAGTGTTTCTTAATGAAAGATTAAGAGTAAAATCCCTTAAAACAAACTGTACACCCTTGTCTTGAATCCTTCAGATATTTCTTATCTGCCAACATGATTTCTTTTTTTTTTTTTTTTTTNATTACCATTGCTCTGTCCATTATTCATATTGTATTAATATTATTTATTAAACCCCTAGCTCAGTGTTTCTTAATGAAAGATAAAGAGTAAAATCCCTCAAAACAAGCTGTACACCCTTGTCTTGACATCCTTCAGATATTTCTTATCTGTCAACATGATTTCCTTTTTTTTTTTTTTTAAATAGTAATTTCTATTGTTTTATAAAAAATATGTCTAATTTTCATTGTTTTAAAAATTGTTCTGGTTTTGTAATGACTGATAAAAAATTGAATAATAATATATAGGGCATTGGGCAGTGGGTAGCCAATATTATAAACATCGACTTGGCTCATTCCTGTTTCTGGGGCTGTCTTATTGGGATCTGACAATATATATATACTGGAAGTCAGTATGTTGGTGTTATGTACTTGATCAAATAATACATCTGCTTGGTAATTTTTTTCGTAATAGAATTAGTTTAATTATCCAAAATTAGATGACCTGGATAAGGATTAAGAAAAAAAAAAGGACACTAATTATGACTGACAATTTGAGAACAATGTTTCGTCAGTGGGAGTAATGGAAAATTATCCAGGAATATAAATAAAATGGTGTATCACATGAGGGTATACTTTATTATTGTATGCTAATATTTATTATAAGCATATTGTGACAAATTTAAAAAAAATTGTTATGTATATAATTGTTATGTAGATATAACATCTTATATATATAATATTGTGGAGACTAAAGTTGGTTTGTTTTTGTTTTTCTTAAATGAAATTACCAATCTGAGTGTTGTTTAGCAATCTATAAACATTTTTGCCAAATAGTGTAAACACATCTTGGTAAAACATTCAACTGGTATTGAAATAGTGCCCACCTCCCATCAAAAAATTTGAGAAAATGTCTTATCATTGATTTATACAGTAACCAAGTCCAAAATAGAGTTTTTTTGGGGCCCACTATAATATATAATTAGTTGTTGTTTTTTTGTTACAAGAGGCAAAAAGCAAAAATGTTTAAAAACTGTTGGCTTTCCTTTAATATTTCTTGCTAAGTAAAAAAATTTGTATTTGATGATTTTCAAGCATTATATATGTATTTTATAGCATTTAAATTACCTATCTTATCAAGTGTAACAGCTTTGGTTTGGCCTTTTAACTGATGTTTTAAAGGAGCATATATAGTGTTTTTTTCCCATTTTTTTAATACATCTCGCACCAACTGCTGAATGGTTATTAGCGCTAATATATAGTGTTAAAAACTATACTATTATGATCTTAGTTTAAAAAAGAGCTTTCACCTTAATCATCATATTCTTATTCTCTTCTACTGCTTCGAGCATTATGAGGTTCTCCCTTGCAGGGCTTGGACCAGGTAGACCTTTCTAGAGCCAGCTCACTTCTGGAGCGCCTCTCCTACACTTTCTTTCCAGGAGTCCTGGGACTTTCTCTAGGTATTCTTCCCTATATCCGAGTCACTTATGTCCTGCTTGCTATTTTGTCTTAGTCCATCCTGATTAGGTGTCCAAACCATCTTAACCTACGTTTCTCCAGGAGATTGGCTTGGATGGTATAATTGTGAATCATGTCTCTTCTCGTCTTACCCTTCACTGTTTGCAGGTAACTCACAGATTCTACAGATTGGATTTGCTCCTATGTTTTGAAGTGAGGGTTCAGGATTCTAATGAATAGGATAAAATGGGAAAGAATTTTGACCTATTTGTACTCTTGGAGGCCTCTCTTCAGTTGACAAAACCTTTTCTGACTGAGAAACATTCTGGAAGCTGCTCCCATATGCTGGTTCACTTCCTCCTTATAGCTGCTTTCATTAAGATGAGTAACCAAGTTATGAAAAACTTGCAAACTGCTCCAATCTGCCTCCATTAGCTCTTAATATCCACATAACCCTGTGTGGCCTTCTTCCAATCCGCATGCACTTCATTTTGTCAGGGTCTATGTCCATGATGATCAGCCCAAGCTCTCTTTTGAGGATATTAAAGTTCATATGAAGGTTCCAACCCGTAGCAGCTATCAAACACAAGCAGGGAATAAAGAGACTTTGCATCCTCCTATGTCCAAGAAGAAAGTTCCGCAACCTCGTCTTAGCCTTTCTCAAAGCCAGAACCAGTAGTAGGATTAACAAATGGGGGCTGAGAGTATTGCTATTGAAACCTTGCTCTATTCCTAAAGCAATCTCAAATTCCCCAGAGGAATGGTTTTTTCTACATTCTAGGCTTCTTTTTCTGGTAGAAACTTTTCAATGCTAATATTTTCCTACCTAATTCAGAAACCTCTGTTTCCTCCTTCCGGTGACTATTAAATGCTTTCCATGAATCAAAATTTTTTACTTGATTTTCTCCAAGGTTTCTATACATTTCTGAACTTCTTATTTCATATTTTTTCCACTTGTTTGCATTTTTAGCAGAAAGAGACAACTTTCAGGTCAGCGGTTTGGAAACAATTTTTTGGCTCAAATTTTTATTTTGAGTATATGGGGTTTTGCCAGGACAGTAAGGTCACAAGTTTTCTTCATTTTCACATTTAGTATGAATTACACTGCACCCTTGATTTTTGTCAGTTAATCTAGAAATCTGGTTTTTTAAACTCGTTTCAAGGGTTTTTCTGTATTGACTTTTGGTTGACCATGAAATTTCTACTATTTAGTGCCAGATTTTTCACTGTACCAAGGCCAAGTATCTTACACCATTATTACACTTCTTGTGCAGGCTTAGCTTTCCTGGGTAGGAAGAAAATCTGGTGCCCACAGATTGAAACCTTTCAATTGAAATCTACAAATGCAATTTCCCCTTCATATTTTTGGATTTTGTCTCAGACATCATTTGATTGATCATACAAATCGTTCATTATATTTTCTGTAGATGCATGTAACTATAGTAATGCATATAATCATATGTCCCTATTTACCTTGATTTGACTTGTTATTTCTGAAGGTGAGTATATCTTTCTAGATTGTTTTCAAGCCAAGGATGTTGTCACCTAAGTAACACTGATCCAATCTCAGGAGGGAGAGACTCAAACCTTTCTCTGGCACGTCTTCATCATAGGCTGAATTTTAGGAGGGGTAGGGAGTAGTTTCTCTTGTTTCCCAAAGATGTACGTATGCTAAATATTGAATATTTTAGCCAAATTATATTTTAGATATACGGACATTTAATATTTTATGATTTGGGGTTTTATTGCTTACCCATGGAGTGATAAAGATAGTTCAAATACAGTTTTATTAAGTTTTTACTAAGAAAAAGTTTAAAGAAAGTTTACTAAAAGGAAAAAGCCTCATGAGAACAAATAATAAGTTCTTTTAATGTAAATGATAAGAATGGCCCAAAGACAGATAAAAAAAGACTCCAAAGTTTGTAAATTTTTCTAAATTTTCTAGGAAAGGTGCTTTTATTTTAGCTTAAACTTAATGAAAAAATGAAAGGAAGGAACAAATGTTTGTTTTGTGTTTGTTTATTCATTTATTTTTGGAGAGGGGGTAAGTGGTTCTCAAACCA
>KZ809868.1:5162-18259 GCA_000696205.2 Oncopeltus fasciatus
TCCCGGGACGTAACCCGTCCTCAGAGAGGAGCCCAGGTTAACCCGCGATAGACTATCCGGCACACATCTTCTCCTTATCCTAGGATAAAAAGGAGACTAGGCAGGGAGTCAATGAGGGATTGAGAGGGGGAGAAAAATGCCAGTGCATTCACTTCCTAGGTATTAAACTAAACTGACTGGAGTAGGAGGTCCCTTGGCCACCTCCTCTTGAGGCGTCGGGGAGGGTTGTCGGGATGAACGTGGGATGCCAAGGAGAGGACTAGAGGATTTGGATATCCTTGGATGTTTGTGTGGAACTTATCAAATCTGGAGGGGATGAAATTTGTCATTAACCGACCACCTTTTTTTTTTTCTTTTTATAAGCATTCCAAGGCTTTAGCAGGCCATATTTGTATTAATTTAATTGTATTTAATCATTGTATTGGATAAATAATTAAAAAAGAAAAATTATTGAACACCAAGTATGGAATAAACAAAATGTTGACAGTGACGTCATAAATACAATACCTACTCTTTGACGAACCTCGCTGGAGATAAAAGGACACACCTCTTTGTACCGTCCGTGTTCCTAAGACTAGAGTACTCTTGACATTTCTATAAGTTAATGTTAAATTATTTCCTCTCGAACCTCTGGGGGCTATCCTCTGACTCGGTAACTGGAATGAATCGCTCGGAACTTTAACCGGAGGGTGTTGCTCTCTCTATCTGTACTCAGCATTGAAGGAAACTAGTTGGGAAAGTTAGAGGTCTTTGTCTTTCAACAACAGCGCCAATCAATCGATGACCAGGACAAGCAGTCTATTCAAAATCCTCCAATAGTTGATCTATAATTAATCTGATCCAGTCAATCAGATATGTATTTCACAGTAGCAATAATAGTGCCACTTTTCAAAGTATATGTCAGATGGAAGAAATTGTTTTAAATAACTACAAGTTATTTAATTAAATTTGAAGTCTATTGTACAGGGGATATATTAAAATGGAAAACTAAATTAAAAAAATTATTTAACATGTATGTACATCAAAGAGTAATTCTTGCAATTCAATCGGACAGTTCTTCTTGCATTTTTGTCAAATATGATAACACATATGCATATACCTGTACACACCCACACCTATCCAACATTATACAAATGAACTTATTCAATCTACAAGAGTTTGAAACTCCATTGCAAGGTCTTAGCAAGAGCAGTGCAGGTACAGGCAACCTCATTTCGTCGTCTGAATGATTCATTAAAGAGTCTAAACATACGATTTAATCGATATACTTCTTTCATCGAGCCAAGGGGCTTTTAATCAGTCCATCCTTGACCTAACATTCTAACAGCGTAAAGCTGTAAGACAAAGGTCCTGGCAAACAAACATACCTTGGCGCTGACCTCCTCCAGATCCTGACAGCCAGGAGTAACCTGCGTATCTGCCAAACTGTCCATCAACCTCTTATTTTTGGCTTGCTTTGTCTTCGGCTGACATATGTCTGCTTGACAAGCAGGTTCCTCGGGATCTCAGCTTCCCTCAGTTCCGCTAAATGTCCGATCTAATCTGAGTCTGTCAAAACATATCCTCCGGACAGTATTGATTTCATTATACAGCTGGTCTATCTCTCGTTTTTCCCTCCTTCCAGAAATTTTTCAATTTGTATATAGTTGTATATATATTCAGTTTATATAGAGCTCTAGCGTTCGCTATTTAAAGGAATAGTTTTGAATAGCGAAGTTAGTTTCAATTTTGATGTTACAACTTTTTTTGATAATTATTAAATTGATAGCTAAAATTGTACAAGGGAGGGGGAGGGTTTAGAGGTTAATTAAAATATAGAACCTAAATCATAATATCTTCCGTTATTATTACTTAATATCTTAATCAAATCTTTATTATTACCGTTACNCCCATTCTAAACATCCATGGCTCAGGACGAGCTTTTATTTATAATGAAAGCCTGCTCAGGGTGCGATTGGAACCTTTGCCGCCAGGATTGCGAAATCAGAACGAAAACCATGAGCTAGTCTGGTACAAATATTCAGAAATAAATATTTTTCATACATTATTATTGCATTCATTATTCTTATATTTTTTTTAAGATTAATGGAAAGAGGGTCCATGTTAAACGGAGCAGAAAATTATGCCTCCTGACCGAGCCAGAAAATTTGATCTCAAATAAAACAGGACAAAATTTGATTATGGATCAAAAAAAAGAAATTTTATTTTTCTGTCAATCAAAAGATTGCTTATTAGTAATGACGGTTATCCTCCTAGCATGCACTTCACTTAAAATATTTTTTAAGTTATGGAGACTTTTTAATTAGCTAAGAATAACAATTTTAACTGTATTATAAAGAGCAACGGTTGATCAAAATTATGGTAAAATAATGTTAATTCCTACCTCTAAATAAGTGATTTCTTGTGGCATCGTTATGAAAGTTCAAGTTGAACGAGTGACCTTGATCGGACAGATAGCTTTGAAACTGCCCCTCCACATGTGTTGATCAAGGTTGCAGCAAGCTCAGATTGTAGAGGTCTTCCTTACAGTCAATATCGACGAGCTAATTTCTAATCTTTGTCAATTTGTGCGTTTGTGAGTGTATGAGTGTGTGTGTGTAAAGTTTGTCCAGTTCTATGTAAGTAAACACATATCAAAAGTAATTTGTAATTCTGTTTGAAGCATGTGCACGAATAAACTCCACTAAATAACATTCTTGCCACTCTCACCTTTCTGAACAAACCACCATCATCGATAAACCCATCACAAATATCTCCTTTCCGTTTACTGATTACCCATGCCATCACATTCTATCTAGCACGAGGATTCCTAAGTATTCGACATTGATGACAATACCGCATTCAATGTTTTCATTATACAACGTTATTATAGTGATTTCCTTCGATAATTCATGTGCTCCAGATGCTGAAAATTAGTTTGTCTGGAGGCATTCAATAGTCTGTAATTGACAAGAGAGTAATATTACATGCTTTCCACCCTTGATACAACCCTACAACCTAATACCCTGAGGAATGGGAGTTGTAGCAGCGAGGGGGGTCATTTGTGGTTATTATTGCAATTCCACAGACATTCCGTACCTCCAAGAATCCCCTGAATCCTGGACTTATTTAATTTAATGACAGGAAACAGTTATGACAGACGAATCGGTTTTAAGTTCATCAAGCCAATCTAAAAATGCTACATGTGATTTATATATTGTCAATATGTAAGAGCGACCGAAACACATGATAGCACAAGTTCTATGGAAGTGATGTGCCTTAGCTGAAGTTTCTTACGGTATAACGTTCGATAAAAACATTTGAAATCCGACAGCTTTTATGCAGCTTTACAGCCTTCTTAACATTAATACAAGTAAAGAAATATTTTTTATTCTTCTTTCCCATTTTATTATCACATGGAGGTCTTTTGGGTCTGAATGAGGCAGTCCATTACGGTGTACCGGTAGTGGGTATACCGTTCTTTGGCGACCAACAGAAGAACCTACGTCAGGTAGAGGAGGCAGGTTTTGGAGTAAAGTTAAGGTATAAGAACCTTACGAGAGAATCTATTTCCTGGGCTGTCAAGGAAGTACTCTCTAACACAAGGTTAGTTTTAGCAGATTTCCCATAGGGAAGCCTAGCCATTTAAATTTGCATAATAGTGGGATTTTTAAGTACTATCTCCAATTCAAAGTGAGCAGTCATCCGAATTCGTTTGTCGGGCTTTGATAGACACACACACTCATTACANATACACTACAGCTAAATTAATATTTATTAAACATTAAAGTTTAAATTAATGAAAATTTGTCGAATCCGGGTTTGTTTAATTTTTAACCCATTTTTAAGAAAATATTTTGGGCATCAGCTTAACTAACTCATGGGGTCTGTTCGGCTGTCGCAACCGGTTAAAATCTCGATCAAATCAAACTTTTATCAATAAATAAAACCTTGTCTTGAGCCATGGATGTTTAGAATGAAATGTCAATCTCTAGATAGCAAGCCCCTCCAACCCTAAGTAATTGAATGTGAGGAAAATAATTAGAGAAAAAAAAAGAAAATATTTTCCTTATACACCTATTTTCCTATAATACATAAATGTAAGTATGACAGTAGGAGAAAAATCACATGATACTAAAACCACAGAGTTTTTAACTATTTCAGAACAATTATTTGTTTATTGGGAATGTCACTCCGATGGGTTCTGGGATTTAGGAGCGGTGTTACATTTCTTAAAATGGTTTTAAACTTCCTTAAACAAATACTATTTTTCATTAATTTTAGCTTTTTTCTAATCTGTCTACATCTCAAAAATAAGATCTCATTTGGCACTGCTAAATTGCATCTTTTCTACTTCATTTTTTTTATTGTTATATTTGAAAGATGATAAACGTATGTTTAAATTGAGTTGAACGAGATAGAAAATCAATCGACTGCACTATAAGTTCACGGGGATTATTATAGGAATTAAAGTCTCAAAACAAGGATTGGATGAATGGGTTGAGGTGAAGCTGGAACCAACTATGGAAGAGGTATTTTAAATTATGAGAAAAATTCATCAAAAAGATAATGTGCAACATTTGAGATAAAGGATTCGTCATAAAGGATATTAGGGTTTATTTTGTAATACTAATTGATAAATTAGTAATATTAATTTATAATTATTTTCTTTAATACTTTCTACTTTGAAAATGTTAAGAGCTCTAAATTTAAAAAAAATAAAACAGACACAAGAGTAAAAAAAATCTTTTTTCATGAGTAAATATAGCCATTTTATAAATTAATTGATACATTTTAACATATTGGCAAAAATAGATTTATTTGATTTATATAGTCGACAAAGAGAAGCTTTTCCATTTAGCAAAACAATAATCGCAGTATTTAAACTAGTTTAGACATTCAGTTCACCTTGACAACCGACGTAATTATGAGTTATAAACGTGGCATTTCGTGCGTGGAAATATTTTTTTCTTTAACACACGCTTCTGCAGTTTCAGGAACAAATGATTTTGTTCTTAAATTAAATGAGTTTATTAGAATATTAAAACATCATTTTTCCTTAAAAAGACAAAATCTTGGATAATGAAAACAAACTATCTGTGAACTCATGAATTAACGAATATCTATAAATATATATGTGTGTGTGTGTGTGTGTGTGTGTGTGTGTGTGTGTGTGTGTGTGTGTAAATATACACACACGCACATATATATATATATATATATGGATGCANAAACATTTGACAAAACTCTCTACTAATATTCTATACCAGTTATTTCTTTTAAAAACAAATAAATCATGTCTAAGAATAACATATGTACCTAAGATTTTAATTGGAAGAACGTACAAATAAATTTGCATTTGAGAAAAGAAAAATAATTTAAATTTTATTTGTAACATCTGCAATATATTGACATTTGTATGATTTTTAGAGTTGTCATGGGAACAAAATTATTCATTTTCTTATAATTATCTCGCATGTATTTAAAATAAAATTTTTTCTTGGTCACTGAAATACATTATTCTTAACACTGATCTAAATGATATAAAAAAATTCATTAATTAGATTATAATTTTTCGACTAGAATATAGTTATTTCTTAGTTCAAATTTATTGAAATTAAATACACTGTTCTTCCACTTTTAGGAAAATATTTAAAACCAATATTTTTGACATACGCAAAAATTTGTATTCTGTTTTCAAAATGAAATTAGGTTAAATGAAGCCATGCGAGTAATTCAAAAATAAAACGGGGAGGGATGTCAAGAACTAACAAGAATTGAATCACGAAGAGTAAATGCTAGAGGGTGAGGTTTTTCTAACTTTTTTTTAAATTTTTGGCCCTGAAACAGTATTAGAGGCATAGAAAAAGACTGATGAGCTAGATTCGACATCTCATATTAATAATGTTTAAGCATTTTTTACATAATTATAATATTAAACCCAATTGAACCAAATAAATTAAGTCTTATTAAATAAATGTGCATATAACATTTAGTTTATTGCTTTTTAAAACAATTTAAAAACCAATTTAATTTGCTCCTATATAAAGATTAATTAATTAATTTCCTTAAAATTATTCCAGAGAAAAAAAAAAAAACTTAATCTAATAATCTTCCACAGACCCTTCTTGGTCTACATTAATATTGTTGATTCAGTTACAAATTTAAGTGAGCATAAAGAAATATTCGTTAAAAGGCAAAAAAATAAAAAAATAAACTTCACACATAGGTACTGTTTAATCTAGGAGAATTCCACTTCTAAATTGAACAGAGTACTCTGCCATTACATCAATAATCAATTTTGCATTTAATGGTGGCATAACAAATTTCATAAAGTAAAACAATAACTGTGGCTTTAAATAATCAATATGTAGCATAAATTAATATAATTTTCTATTCCATGATCAAATAAAACAATGTCGTCTTTCATCATTAAATATTACGCTCGCAACACCTTCAAAAAGATTTTAACTCAAACTTAGCTTTGGTCAAATTTTGCTCGAAGACAAGCTAAGTCTTTGGTTTTGAATTTAAAAGACACACCTAATTTCACTGTGAAAACAGAATAATCTGGTGAAAAGCTCTACTCAACTTCCTGTAGAACAAACACTTCGCTTGCCCTTTACTCTTACACTTAATCACGCGTCAAAAGGATGTTTGGGGCACCCCTGAATGTTCCTAGCTCGCACCGAATGCACTAGGCTAAGAAAAGCAAATGCAATATACTGTATCATATATTGGAAGTAAGCATACTGAAATCTTGAGGGCGGCCCTTCAGCGGATGGGAATCCAATTTAACTCCCAGTAAACCCTTCTTGATGGAACTATTGAACTAGTGCAGCAACAAGGCTAACGTTCGACGGAATTTCAATCAGGGAAGTTCCATGCTGTTACGGTACTCCACCGCATTGTGCCCTTATCTCAGACCCTCGTCTCAGCTGAAGGATTCCACAATGAACTGCCTAAAATTNTTTTGATCTTTGGAAAATTGGAATCATCACCTGCTGGATATCAGGTACCTACTCTTATTAATTATCAATTATTAGTGTGATTTTATTTGGTTACAAAAATTATTTATGGTTTTAAGTGGTTACTTAAATTGTTTTTGATTTTAAGTGATTTCAACTCTTCATTGCTCGGTCATGGTAATTAGACTTTTCGGCCACTAGAACGTTAAGTCAAAATTTTAGCTTTTTGCAAACCCTAGTCCTTATTATTTTATTTTGCTTTATAGTTTTCAATATTTTTTTAAAAATCAAAAGCGAATTGGGTTAAATTACACTGCTATAAATTAAATTTGTATCGAGAAAATTATTTTAAGTACCCTACTCTTAATTAAACTAAATTTTCTGAATAACGTCATTTATATTTACCGTTTCTTCTTCCGGATTGGACCGTGTCAAATTGGTGTTATTTGCCGAGCTTTCGCACATCATGTATTGGCTTCTTCAGGGCAGAAAAGAGAATGTATAATTATATACCATCTGGATTTTAAAAAATCTCTCTTTACAACTCTCATTCTCTTTTCAGCCCTGAAGAAGCCATCACATGATGTGCGGAAGCTCGGCAAATATGAACAACTTGACACGGTCCAACCCGGAAGAAGAAACGGTAAATACATCTGACGACCGTTCGAAGCCTACGTGAACGTCATTTATTTTGCATTTAGAAGTGGCGAGGACAGATAGATTTTTTTATTCTGTTCCCTCTTCTATTGTTTATTTATAATTTACGTGGGATAAAAAAAAAAACAATTAAATAAAATATTTATAAAGAAAAAATAGTCTTTTTTTCATTTTTGTTTTTTTTAAAGCCATTCTCTTAGCCACAGTCACCAGAGACTATTGGTATTAAGATACGAATATAGATATTCATGGATTCTACTTAGGTCAGGCTAATAATATGGCCATTTATTTTACTCATAAGTGTGTGTTTGTGTACTTGCGCTTATATACTTATAATTTGCAACATGAAGAAGGGCCTACCCCTGCATGCTCAACATAACAGACAAAGTACTTTCCAGGATCGATAGATTTCCGTGAGCTGGGAAGGATGGGGATTCCCACTCACCTGCACACCATGTACGGCAAGATGCGCACCCTGATGTCGATGGTGTACGAGGAGCCGGCCGTCCGCCAGCTGATAGAGTCAGAGGAACACTTCGACGCCGTGGTGCTTGAGTCCTACTTCTTCCAGGAGTCGAATTCCGCCTTCATTCACAAGTTCGGTGCCCCCGGGGTTGAGATCGTCCCACTGGGCGACTACGTATGGATCAACGAACTCTCAGGTAGAATACAATAATACTAATAAAATTTTCACGTAGGCTTCGACGGTCGTCAGATGTATTAACCGTTTCTTCTTCCGGGTTGGACCGTGTCTAGTTGTTGATAGTTGCCGAGCTTTCGCACATCATCTGATGGCTTCTTCAGGCCTGAAAAGAGAATGAGAGTTGTAAAAGAGAGATTTTTAAAATTATATACCACCTGGATTTTAAAAATCTCTCTTTTACAACTCTCATTCTCTTTTCAGCCCTGAAGAAGCCATCACATGATGTGCGAAAGCTCGGCAAATAACAACAATTTGACACGGTCCAACCCGGAAGAAGAAACGGTAAATANGTGTGTGTGTGTGTGTGTGTGTGTGTGTGTGTGTGTGTGTGTGTGTGTGTGTGTGTGTGTGTGTGTGTGTGTGTGTGTGTGTGTGTGTGTGTGTGTGTGTGTGTGTGTGTGTGTGTGTGTGTGTGTGTGTGTGTGTGTGTGTGTGTGTGTGTGTGTGTGTGTGTGTGTGTGTGTGTGTGTGTGTGTGTGTGTGTGTGTGTGTGTGTGTGTGTGTGTGTGTGTGTGTGTGTGTGTGTGTGTGTGTGTGTGTGTGTGTGTGTGTGTGTGTGTGTGTGTGTGTGTGTGTGTGTGTGTGTGTGTGTGTGTGTGTGTGTGTGTGTGTGTGTGTGTGTGTGTGTGTGTGTGTGTGTGTGTGTGTGTGTGTGTGTGTGTGTGTGTGTGTGTGTGTGTGTGTGTGTGTGTGTGTGTGTGTGTGTGTGTGTGTAAATTTATTTATTTATTTACATGTAATTTGTAGCCCAACTAGGAACCTGGTTTATTCTTATCTTTGCATTTTTTTTTTTAAATTGGAATTTCAATATTTTTTTGGTTTTTTTATATTGTAAAATTACTGAACAACAATACTCAAAATATTGTATAAACCTCCTTCATAACTATATTCTTCCCCAAAAACTGGCATGGAAGATTACATATTTGTTTTATTAGATAATTTTAGTTGGGGTTCGGTCAAGGTAGATCCAAAAAAAAAAAAAAAATTTAAAAATGTTATCTGCCAACGTTTCGGCTTACATTGTATGACATCTTCAGGGCTATCATGAAGACGAGAGAGGACGTCCTGTTTCTAAGTTCACATTTCCATCACATTTTCTTGTTCATGTGCTTCTTAAATTAAAAAAAAGTTTTTTTTTTTGTTTTTGTTTTTTTTACTTTTTGTGGAAAATAAATATTTTCTTTTTTCAATACACAAATAAATATAGCACTAGTGTGACTTAAATTTTCGTCTACCTTTGAACTATGACGCCTTCTCGCCAGAATAAACCAATTACGAAGATGCACGACGGATTGCCGAAAATAATAACCTGATTAATTTTCTCTTTTTTAGAAACCACTGAAAAATGTAAAAAAGAAATAACACACAGATTTTTACTCAGATGTGCATCCATACACACATACATAAGCTAATAAATATTTGAAGAAGTCGAAGGGCTTTTCTTGTACTACGCGCTCGGAAACGTTCAAAAGTTAAAATAACATAGCATTTTTTTGTCGAAATGCTGCAAAGGGACTGCTAAGGAGGACTGCTAAGGGGCTGTTAAGGGACTGCTAAGGAGGAGGACTGCTAAGGGACTGCTAAGAATTGCTAAAAAAAGGAGGAGGAGGAGGAGGACTACTAAGGAGGAGGAGGAGGACGAGGTCTTAAGGAATACTTCGGGACTGCTAAGGGAGCTAAGGAGGGACTGCTAAGGGACTGCTAAGAACTACTAAGGACTGCTAAAAGAAGGAGGAGGAGGAGGACTACTAAGGAGGAGGAGGAGGACTACTAAGGAGGAGGAGGAGGACTACTAAGGAGGAGGAGGAGGAGGAGGAGGAGGAGGAAGTCTTAAGGACTGCTTCGGGACTGCTAAGGAGGGACTGCTAAGGGAGCTAAGTAGGGACTGCTAAGGGAGTGCTAAGGCTAAGGGACTGCTAAGAGAAATTTGATTAATCACGTAACGTTCTATGTTGATTCCTGAGGGAATTAAATATAGTAAAAAATCTGTCATCCGCTCCAAAGAGAAGATCGGTGAACCTCATTGATCAATATTTTAAACTACTTATTGGCAAGGCAAATGGAGTATCCCAATTACACAGATAAAAATAAAATCTGTCGCAAATTACGTTTAAGATTTACTAATATATCATTCGTCTAGGATCAATCTAGATAAAAAGTAAATATTTTAATCAAGACTCCTAAGTCATACCGTTTGTCTTCCAATGCAATACCCCCCAAAAAAAATGTTGAGTGGGGAAGTTGTGGCTTATAAATCCCTGTCGAAAAAGTAATTTGTACGATGGATTAAGAGAGAGAGAGCGAGCAAACTAAGAGATTAGTAAAACTTTCAGATCAGAGTGATGAATGTACCATGACTTTCTGGAGAAGCGAACACTCCATCTGAAATAATTGTGGGGGAATTCTCCAAGACTCCTGTTTTGAGAAAGTTTTAAATGTCTTCCGAAATCGTCCGGGGGGTTGTCGGATTCACATGGAGATTATTTACTGCAGCTGCTTACATTCAAATGCAAGACGCCTCTTGAAATGTCTTTTTTCAGTTTTGTAAAATAAGCTTATTTTCAAAATCATTTTAAAAATATTTAACATTTTCCTTCTTTGCGTGATAGTTTTTTAAATCGAATCATTAGTAAATGTTGAAATTTAATTTAGCTCGTTTATAAGTTGATTTCACGTAGAGAAATGAAGCTATTCGCATAGGTACAATGACGCAACGTATAGAAAAAATTGTAAATTCTTTATCTTCAAGAGAAGCTAAAAATAAGGTCCATTAAAAAGAAAATATATATATACTTCNATATATATATATATATGCTTATGTGCATATTTATATACCCGTCTGCGGTGGGAGGCCAATATTTAAAATTCTTAATGTCTTCATTCTCTCCCCCTCATTTGGTATAACACGTCATTTATGTATATCTTAAGAAACAAGAAATATTTTAATAGATAATTTAGCTTACTTATCCAACCGCTTCTTTAGAATTGGATTACGCCGATTACTACCAAGTAGAAGCGGGAGTTAAACAAGGTAGTGTACTTGAGCCCATCTTATTTATTCTATTCACTGCTGACATCCCTACCCACCAAACCACCACTCTTATATCCCTATTTTTAATTCTAGTGCTGCTCTTGCATTGCAGATTACATGGATAACTTATCTTGCCACCTCAATCCCAAAACCTCTTCCAAAAACCTTCAAGCGTATCTTACAAGTATACAGCAATAGTGCGGTAAATAAAGAATTAAAATTAATGAGTCAATATGCGTGCAAGGTAATTTCCATAAACAAAAAATTGAGCAGCTTTCACATGCCACTCTCACATTCCGTTCGTTATCTTGGGTTCCATCTTGATTCACATAGGGCGATCATAAAAAAAAAAATTAAAATTAAAGAACTTACCCGACGACCAGATTTCCTATTGAGAAACTTTAAGGAACTCAAAGCTACTCATAAATGACAAACAAGACTTTACTGTGACCAACCTGGACGTACGTTACAAAACTCAGGGGTGCCGTAAATCCTCCTAATGTTCAATGACACCATTCCTTTCAATTCAGATCCTTAAAATAATGATCCCTGATCTACCGCTTCTCCTTTTACCGCAGTCAGCTAGCATACCATCCAGACCAATACTTGCGCCAGCCTTCTCCTCCAACTGTAATCCCAGAATGATATCAGCGAATTCTTCCCCTGATGTTTAAGCTGGCTCTTAAAAACATTCCATGTAGCGTTTACAAAATATATATTGAAAAATATAGATGTCAATTAATCCGTCACAGTACAGTCAAACAATTAACTAATTAGGTCACTAAAACATCCACTTCCAGAAGTGCTGAAGATTGATCAAATCAAGAAGTGCTTGAAAACCCTTCAAAAATGGCCATTAACATCAGAATCCGTTCGAATAGAGGATTCTAATAAAAAGTTTTAACGAATAAAAGAGCAAAATGACAGTCCACAAGATGAAATGCAGACAGATGAGTGAGAGCATTTCCACGAGGGATGTTAGTTCGGGAGCAACATTGAACAAGCGCCCCACAAGAATGGGATCCATCCCTCCTCATTAGCCCACAGTGCCATGGAATGGAAAACTAAATATCACTTTAGAATCCCTCGAAATACAATTTTAGAAAGCTCAGATTTTCTCCATTTCTATTCTGGTAATCAGGACGAAGAACGAAGGATATAGTTACGGCTATATTAGAGTACGTATTCTCTAACTCTCTCCTTCTTTTCTTCAATTCTGTCCTATCAACTTTCTTCATCATAGAACATTTTTAATTTTCCCGAATTGTTGTTATTGTTATTATTTCTTTCTTTGTATACCTCTTTACTTCGTTAATTAGGGAATTTTGAAGAAAGGTAAGCTACCTTTATATAATTGATGTTCTTTACAGTACAGATTTATTCTACAATGTTTTGGAATTTTCTATCATATACCAAAAATGAATGTCAGTGAAATTTATATATATATACACTTTGAGTGTGTGTTTGCATGCGCGCATGGTTTGTGTGTTATCTTTAATGACAAATACAAATAAAAAAGTTTTATGCTGGGCGTGTTGCATTAAGAGTAACGAATCAAACCACATATTTTATCTAATCTATTGACTAGAGATATATTTTATTAAATCTTAATTTCAAATTTAAATAATCATCAAGTAAGATGCTGAGGGATTTTATAAATAACCACAATTTCCGCATAATTAATTTTTTATTTTTTGTCACTAGCAGAATTCTTATACTTCGATATCTATTTAATTATATTTGGGACTGCTAAGAGAAA
>KZ809868.1:28748-41552 GCA_000696205.2 Oncopeltus fasciatus
GTATAATATAAAAAGAAACCTATAAATTGAAATAAAGACTCATCATTAAATATAAATATAAAGAATTAAATGTATTAGTCATTTGTTTGATATCTTTTAATAACTTCAGCAGACAAATTTAGAACTGCCAAAAAATTGTTACTATACGTTAAAATGTATTCTAAAGGCAGACATATTTTTAAGTTAATGCTCAAGTATTTTCTTGATAAAAGTACTTTATATTTTATAGGAGGAAATTTTTTAATAAACCTACCAATATTCCTCTATCCTTAAGTTTATATGAAACGGCCAATGAATATCCATCAAGAGTTGAATTTATGAATAATAAAGTATTAAGTAAATAATAATAAAGTATTTGAAGTAGGAAACTTCAAGGTATACTTTGATATTAAGTCAAGTCACTGAAACAATGAGCTCGTAATTTCCATGTTAATTGATTTCAGTGGTGATAAGAAAAAAATCATGCTTTGACATTTAACTACTGTCAACAACCTGTGTGATATTTAATATTTTTTAATTTAATTTTGAAATGAACTCATTATATTCTAAAATGAATAAATTTCATACTCAATATCTGTTGAAATATATTTTTTAGCTGTATTCTATAGAATTAGGCATGCTGGTTTCAAAACTGTTTTTAGTTTTCTTCTATAACGTCAAGTTCGGTTTCTATGAGGGTTGGGCGCATGCTGGTCTAGACCTGCCTGTTTAGTTACGTCTGTTATACTGTGGTGAAAAGTTGTGTGTCGGTAAGCAGTATTTAGTACTTCGTTACGGAAGTGTTCAGAACTACATAGTGTCTTTGAACTGAAACGTTTCCTTATGGCTACCTCTGTTCCTATACGTCGAAAGTGTGAAAACAGCCCGATTCGTTGTGTTATATATGTGGCAGTTTTACCATTCCCAGTCAAAGGACAAACATCAGTACATTTGTCAGACAAGCATATTTTGTATATTTTAAAGTGAAACTGTGATCAAGATAAAGCATAGGCCCCTCATAAAATGTGTAAGCAGTGTGTTGAGGGTTTACGGATGTAGACTAAGGGAACACGTGCTAAGCTTCCATTTGGTATACCTATGATTTGGCGCGAGCCCAAAGATCATTCAAGTGATTGTTACTTTTGTATAGTGAAAACATCGGGATATAACAAGAAAAACAAATGTAAAATAGAGAATCCTAGTTTACCGTCAGCTATATGCCCAGTGCCGCATTCAGCCGGAGCCCCTGTGCCAGTTTTTAATGAATTTCCCTCTTTGGACGAAGGGGAAAACGGATATGGTGCAGATGAGGTTTGAGGGTCATAGAAGCAAGGTATCAAGGTAGATGGGACGAACATATGATGGCTGCCAATTGTTGGAGCATCAAGCGCGAATGTACACAAACTAAAAACTCCAGAAAAAGCTACAAACCCTAATTTTCATCTTAATATTTAATTATTGTTCATTAATTAAACAATTTTATTTGTATGAACTCGATTTAACTTACATTAAATGTTATCTAAACTGTATATTTGGTACGTATTTACTTTATGCTCTTTCAAATGCATGATTTATATGATTTCTGTGGACACCCTGTAGTTTAAAAAGTTGATGTGATAAACAAAATCTGAGATTAATCTCAGATTCAGACGCCAAGAATTGGTGAAAAAACTGTGTCAGATGTAACTCAACAAAAAATGTGTTTCCCAAGGTAATATGTTCCAATTACAGCTTTGGATAAATTCCCTTACCAGACAATGTAGTGTAAATACAGAGTGTAATTGCTGATGGTTTCTCCTGCACGAAAAACACTTGAAATGGTATCCGCAAAGCCAAAAAAAAAAAAATAATAAATAAATAAATAAATGAAAGCAAACTTTTCAAACTTATGAGTTCTGACAAATATCTTTGGGTTTAAAAATTCATTTTTATGGAAATACTTCACGAAAATTATGAAGACAACAGTTGCTGGGTAAGTATTCCCACTTCTAATAAACTCAAGCGTAAAATCTCAAACGCTTCTTCCAAGGTCTCTTCCATATTATTATGTCACGTTAACTTCTGTGGAATGGTTGTATAATTTTAAATAACAATTTTACCCAGTTTTGCTATCAATTGTGATTTATCCCAGTTTGTATCAGCTGTAGCAAAGATTTTCGGTATTTCATTTTAATACAAGTTTTAAAATAATCAGTTTTAATATTTTAACTCAACAAAAAATGTGTTTCCCAAGGTAATATGTTCCAATTACAGCTTTGGATAAATTCCCTTACCAGACAATGTAGTGTAAATACAGAGTGTAATTGCTGATGGTTTCTCCTGCACGAAAAACACTTGAAATGGTATCCGCAAAGCCAAAAAAAAAAAAATAATAAATAAATAAATAAATGAAAGCAAACTTTTCAAACTTATGAGTTCTGACAAATATCTTTGGGTTTAAAAATTCATTTTTATGGAAATACTTCACGAAAATTATGAAGACAACAGTTGCTGGGTAAGTATTCCCACTTCTAATAAACTCAAGCGTAAAATCTCAAACGCTTCTTCCAAGGTCTCTTCCATATTATTATGTCACGTTAACTTCTGTGGAATGGTTGTATAATTTTAAATAACAATTTTACCCAGTTTTGCTATCAATTGTGATTTATCCCAGTTTGTATCAGCTGTAGCAAAGATTTTCGGTATTTCATTTTAATACAAGTTTTAAAATAATCAGTTTTAATATTTTAACTCAACAAAAAATGTGTTTCCCAAGGTAATATGTTCCAATTACAGCTTTGGATAAATTCCCTTACCAGACAATGTAGTGTAAATACAGAGTGTAATTGCTGATGGTTTCTCCTGCACGAAAAACACTTGAAATGGTATCCGCAAAGCCAAAAAAAAAAAAATAATAAATAAATAAATAAATGAAAGCAAACTTTTCAAACTTATGAGTTCTGACAAATATCTTTGGGTTTAAAAATTCATTTTTATGGAAATACTTCACGAAAATTATGAAGACAACAGTTGCTGGGTAAGTATTCCCACTTCTAATAAACTCAAGCGTAAAATCTCAAACGCTTCTTCCAAGGTCTCTTCCATATTATTATGTCACGTTAACTTCTGTGGAATGGTTGTATAATTTTAAATAACAATTTTACCCAGTTTTGCTATCAATTGTGATTTATCCCAGTTTGTATCAGCTGTAGCAAAGATTTTCGGTATTTCATTTTAATACAAGTTTTAAAATAATCAGTTTTAATATTTTAACTCAACAAAAAATGTGTTTCCCAAGGTAATATGTTCCAATTACAGCTTTGGATAAATTCCCTTACCAGACAATGTAGTGTAAATACAGAGTGTAATTGCTGATGGTTTCTCCTGCACGAAAAACACTTGAAATGGTATCCGCAAAGCCAAAAAAAAAAAAATAATAAATAAATAAATAAATGAAAGCAAACTTTTCAAACTTATGAGTTCTGACAAATATCTTTGGGTTTAAAAATTCATTTTTATGGAAATACTTCACGAAAATTATGAAGACAACAGTTGCTGGGTAAGTATTCCCACTTCTAATAAACTCAAGCGTAAAATCTCAAACGCTTCTTCCAAGGTCTCTTCCATATTATTATGTCACGTTAACTTCTGTGGAATGGTTGTATAATTTTAAATAACAATTTTACCCAGTTTTGCTATCAATTGTGATTTATCCCAGTTTGTATCAGCTGTAGCAAAGATTTTCGGTATTTCATTTTAATACAAGTTTTAAAATAATCAGTTTTAATATTTTAACTCAACAAAAAATGTGTTTCCCAAGGTAATATGTTCCAATTACAGCTTTGGATAAATTCCCTTACCAGACAATGTAGTGTAAATACAGAGTGTAATTGCTGATGGTTTCTCCTGCACGAAAAACACTTGAAATGGTATCCGCAAAGCCAAAAAAAAAAAAATAATAAATAAATAAATAAATGAAAGCAAACTTTTCAAACTTATGAGTTCTGACAAATATCTTTGGGTTTAAAAATTCATTTTTATGGAAATACTTCACGAAAATTATGAAGACAACAGTTGCTGGGTAAGTATTCCCACTTCTAATAAACTCAAGCGTAAAATCTCAAACGCTTCTTCCAAGGTCTCTTCCATATTATTATGTCACGTTAACTTCTGTGGAATGGTTGTATAATTTTAAATAACAATTTTACCCAGTTTTGCTATCAATTGTGATTTATCCCAGTTTGTATCAGCTGTAGCAAAGATTTTCGGTATTTCATTTTAATACAAGTTTTAAAATAATCAGTTTTAATATTTTAACTCAACAAAAAATGTGTTTCCCAAGGTAATATGTTCCAATTACAGCTTTGGATAAATTCCCTTACCAGACAATGTAGTGTAAATACAGAGTGTAATTGCTGATGGTTTCTCCTGCACGAAAAACACTTGAAATGGTATCCGCAAAGCCAAAAAAAAAAAAATAATAAATAAATAAATAAATGAAAGCAAACTTTTCAAACTTATGAGTTCTGACAAATATCTTTGGGTTTAAAAATTCATTTTTATGGAAATACTTCACGAAAATTATGAAGACAACAGTTGCTGGGTAAGTATTCCCACTTCTAATAAACTCAAGCGTAAAATCTCAAACGCTTCTTCCAAGGTCTCTTCCATATTATTATGTCACGTTAACTTCTGTGGAATGGTTGTATAATTTTAAATAACAATTTTACCCAGTTTTGCTATCAATTGTGATTTATCCCAGTTTGTATCAGCTGTAGCAAAGATTTTCGGTATTTCATTTTAATACAAGTTTTAAAATAATCAGTTTTAATATTTTAACTCAACAAAAAATGTGTTTCCCAAGGTAATATGTTCCAATTACAGCTTTGGATAAATTCCCTTACCAGACAATGTAGTGTAAATACAGAGTGTAATTGCTGATGGTTTCTCCTGCACGAAAAACACTTGAAATGGTATCCGCAAAGCCAAAAAAAAAAAAATAATAAATAAATAAATAAATGAAAGCAAACTTTTCAAACTTATGAGTTCTGACAAATATCTTTGGGTTTAAAAATTCATTTTTATGGAAATACTTCACGAAAATTATGAAGACAACAGTTGCTGGGTAAGTATTCCCACTTCTAATAAACTCAAGCGTAAAATCTCAAACGCTTCTTCCAAGGTCTCTTCCATATTATTATGTCACGTTAACTTCTGTGGAATGGTTGTATAATTTTAAATAACAATTTTACCCAGTTTTGCTATCAATTGTGATTTATCCCAGTTTGTATCAGCTGTAGCAAAGATTTTCGGTATTTCATTTTAATACAAGTTTTAAAATAATCAGTTTTAATATTTTAACTCAACAAAAAATGTGTTTCCCAAGGTAATATGTTCCAATTACAGCTTTGGATAAATTCCCTTACCAGACAATGTAGTGTAAATACAGAGTGTAATTGCTGATGGTTTCTCCTGCACGAAAAACACTTGAAATGGTATCCGCAAAGCCAAAAAAAAAAAAATAATAAATAAATAAATAAATGAAAGCAAACTTTTCAAACTTATGAGTTCTGACAAATATCTTTGGGTTTAAAAATTCATTTTTATGGAAATACTTCACGAAAATTATGAAGACAACAGTTGCTGGGTAAGTATTCCCACTTCTAATAAACTCAAGCGTAAAATCTCAAACGCTTCTTCCAAGGTCTCTTCCATATTATTATGTCACGTTAACTTCTGTGGAATGGTTGTATAATTTTAAATAACAATTTTACCCAGTTTTGCTATCAATTGTGATTTATCCCAGTTTGTATCAGCTGTAGCAAAGATTTTCGGTATTTCATTTTAATACAAGTTTTAAAATAATCAGTTTTAATATTTTAACTCAACAAAAAATGTGTTTCCCAAGGTAATATGTTCCAATTACAGCTTTGGATAAATTCCCTTACCAGACAATGTAGTGTAAATACAGAGTGTAATTGCTGATGGTTTCTCCTGCACGAAAAACACTTGAAATGGTATCCGCAAAGCCAAAAAAAAAAAAATAATAAATAAATAAATAAATGAAAGCAAACTTTTCAAACTTATGAGTTCTGACAAATATCTTTGGGTTTAAAAATTCATTTTTATGGAAATACTTCACGAAAATTATGAAGACAACAGTTGCTGGGTAAGTATTCCCACTTCTAATAAACTCAAGCGTAAAATCTC
The DNA here is from genome assembly GCA_000696205.2 of Oncopeltus fasciatus. Classification (NCBI taxonomy): domain Eukaryota; kingdom Metazoa; phylum Arthropoda; class Insecta; order Hemiptera; family Lygaeidae; genus Oncopeltus; species Oncopeltus fasciatus. The sequence goes on from KZ809868.1 coordinate 34,917, forward strand.
AAACGCTTCTTCCAAGGTCTCTTCCATATTATTATGTCACGTTAACTTCTGTGGAATGGTTGTATAATTTTAAATAACAATTTTACCCAGTTTTGCTATCAATTGTGATTTATCCCAGTTTGTATCAGCTGTAGCAAAGATTTTCGGTATTTCATTTTAATACAAGTTTTAAAATAATCAGTTTTAATATTTTAACTCAACAAAAAATGTGTTTCCCAAGGTAATATGTTCCAATTACAGCTTTGGATAAATTCCCTTACCAGACAATGTAGTGTAAATACAGAGTGTAATTGCTGATGGTTTCTCCTGCACGAAAAACACTTGAAATGGTATCCGCAAAGCCAAAAAAAAAAAAATAATAAATAAATAAATAAATGAAAGCAAACTTTTCAAACTTATGAGTTCTGACAAATATCTTTGGGTTTAAAAATTCATTTTTATGGAAATACTTCACGAAAATTATGAAGACAACAGTTGCTGGGTAAGTATTCCCACTTCTAATAAACTCAAGCGTAAAATCTCAAACGCTTCTTCCAAGGTCTCTTCCATATTATTATGTCACGTTAACTTCTGTGGAATGGTTGTATAATTTTAAATAACAATTTTACCCAGTTTTGCTATCAATTGTGATTTATCCCAGTTTGTATCAGCTGTAGCAAAGATTTTCGGTATTTCATTTTAATACAAGTTTTAAAATAATCAGTTTTAATATTTTAACTCAACAAAAAATGTGTTTCCCAAGGTAATATGTTCCAATTACAGCTTTGGATAAATTCCCTTACCAGACAATGTAGTGTAAATACAGAGTGTAATTGCTGATGGTTTCTCCTGCACGAAAAACACTTGAAATGGTATCCGCAAAGCCAAAAAAAAAAAAATAATAAATAAATAAATAAATGAAAGCAAACTTTTCAAACTTATGAGTTCTGACAAATATCTTTGGGTTTAAAAATTCATTTTTATGGAAATACTTCACGAAAATTATGAAGACAACAGTTGCTGGGTAAGTATTCCCACTTCTAATAAACTCAAGCGTAAAATCTCAAACGCTTCTTCCAAGGTCTCTTCCATATTATTATGTCACGTTAACTTCTGTGGAATGGTTGTATAATTTTAAATAACAATTTTACCCAGTTTTGCTATCAATTGTGATTTATCCCAGTTTGTATCAGCTGTAGCAAAGATTTTCGGTATTTCATTTTAATACAAGTTTTAAAATAATCAGTTTTAATATTTTAACTCAACAAAAAATGTGTTTCCCAAGGTAATATGTTCCAATTACAGCTTTGGATAAATTCCCTTACCAGACAATGTAGTGTAAATACAGAGTGTAATTGCTGATGGTTTCTCCTGCACGAAAAACACTTGAAATGGTATCCGCAAAGCCAAAAAAAAAAAAATAATAAATAAATAAATAAATGAAAGCAAACTTTTCAAACTTATGAGTTCTGACAAATATCTTTGGGTTTAAAAATTCATTTTTATGGAAATACTTCACGAAAATTATGAAGACAACAGTTGCTGGGTAAGTATTCCCACTTCTAATAAACTCAAGCGTAAAATCTCAAACGCTTCTTCCAAGGTCTCTTCCATATTATTATGTCACGTTAACTTCTGTGGAATGGTTGTATAATTTTAAATAACAATTTTACCCAGTTTTGCTATCAATTGTGATTTATCCCAGTTTGTATCAGCTGTAGCAAAGATTTTCGGTATTTCATTTTAATACAAGTTTTAAAATAATCAGTTTTAATATTTTAACTCAACAAAAAATGTGTTTCCCAAGGTAATATGTTCCAATTACAGCTTTGGATAAATTCCCTTACCAGACAATGTAGTGTAAATACAGAGTGTAATTGCTGATGGTTTCTCCTGCACGAAAAACACTTGAAATGGTATCCGCAAAGCCAAAAAAAAAAAAATAATAAATAAATAAATAAATGAAAGCAAACTTTTCAAACTTATGAGTTCTGACAAATATCTTTGGGTTTAAAAATTCATTTTTATGGAAATACTTCACGAAAATTATGAAGACAACAGTTGCTGGGTAAGTATTCCCACTTCTAATAAACTCAAGCGTAAAATCTCAAACGCTTCTTCCAAGGTCTCTTCCATATTATTATGTCACGTTAACTTCTGTGGAATGGTTGTATAATTTTAAATAACAATTTTACCCAGTTTTGCTATCANATAGAAATACTATCATATTATTATAGTCAATCTAGGTATATAAATAAATAAATACAACAATATAATATAAAATAATTAATTGAATTCTTAGTTCTAAAAGTTTTACAGAGCAGTTATTGAATAATAACACAATAAGTACTCTAAAGGCACTTTACTACATACAAAACCAAATATAAATTGAATCCAATGTTCTGGTTCCTTCATTTACCACAAAAAGTAAAATGGTGACCAGCACAATAGACACCAAAATAAGTTTTGTTTCATTGGTAAAATTAGAACTGTTTTTTTTTTTGTTTTTTTTTNACTCAAGCGTAAAATCTCAAACGCTTCTTCCAAGGTCTCTTCCATATTATTATGTCACGTTAACTTCTGTGGAATGGTTGTATAATTTTAAATAACAATTTTACCCAGTTTTGCTATCAATTGTGATTTATCCCAGTTTGTATCAGCTGTAGCAAAGATTTTCGGTATTTCATTTTAATACAAGTTTTAAAATAATCAGTTTTAATATAATAATAGAAAACCAAGAGCGAATCATATTACACATTTTTTAATTCTCTCGTAAGAGTCAAATACTTAATTCGTCTTATTTATTGGGAGCAGGTAAATGGGGCCCTTTCCCCTGCGCAGTGATTTTTTATTTATTGATTATTTTCCACTAATGGCTGAAAAGGTAGTGAAATGTTCATACGATCAGGCTGACTGAATTTTTATAATTTAATAATGAATGGTAGTAATTTGGCTAGGTTATCTCAGCAAAAATAAGAAATATAACAATCATTACAAACAGAAGTAAAAACAAAAAGAAGAAGAAAAATAGTGTTCTAAAAGTATTGATGTAAGGACATGAATTCCTGTGACCCAGCCAATATGATTAACAATACAGTACTCTCATCTCAGTATGTCTGCTATAAACATCTCTGAGTTGAAGATCTTCTACCCAACATTATCGGCTTTAAGAGTGATTACAGTTGACTCCTTCTGAAAGTGGCTGAGGATTCTTTGATATTATCAGTTTACGAGAAATCTAATAAAATAAAAACCCGTAATACGATTGTGACTTTAAGGTATGCTAATACCTCCATTTTTTTTTATCACGCCAGATAGTGATCTCATTGTTTCAGCAAAATCGACACAAGGGAGGAAGTACGGTTCTGTAAGCAATCTAGAAACATTTCATTGAATAAAGAACGATATTCTTTTGAGTCAACTCTTCTTTGGCAATTTCCCACAATCGCTTATTTGTAAACGCGGGATATATATATATAAAGTTGGGATTCGGCCATTAAATTTGAATTAATAAAAACTAATTTGTAATGAAAGAAGCTATTAATACTGTCAACGTTTTGGCCTTAATTCAACGCCTTCTTCAAACGAATCTCAGACTAATCCTACCTCATAAATGAACCAACTATTAATAAATTGTTTTTGAGCTAGAGAAACTAAAACTAAAAATTTCTGAAATCTCACAAAGCTTCTGTCCCTGGACAAATCGTATCGAGGAACAGGATCGGGCACAGCCGACATAGGCAGTATGTCAGTGAGGCTCAGTTTCCGAACGCGACCCGCTCGTAAATTGAAAGAAGCCGAACACGCAGCCATTCCCCTCTGATAATGAGCTTTCCAAAGTCCTCCAGCCCTGCACTTTATCTCATGTATCTGTCTCCGATGAGCCTGGTAGCAATCCCGTTTGTCTGGAGAGTTCCCAAGAATGATTGAATGAAAGGCAACATTAAATTAAAAACAAACAAACACCAATCCATGTTTCTAAATCAAAAATATATCTTCGGGACAAATTCTAACCTTTTATAACAAGTGTTAATGCAAAAAATTAGATTCATGAGGAACTTACTCAATAGTTTTAAAAAATCAACGTACATACCGAAGAACGTGAATAGTTGGATTTCCTTAAAGGAAATTGGCTAAACTAAAAATATTATTAACAATTTTTAGTGCAAGGAAACAGAATAAAAAATCTAACTGTCTCAGCCAGGACTCGAACCTGGATCTCCTACTATCCAGTCCGGTCCAATAACCATTTATGCTACCGGGACCAGTCTGATAAGTTATTAAATTCCCCGCATTAGTGTCGAGAATCTATCGTCTTAAGCTCGGAGGCTGTTCCCTTAAAAAATTTACATGGGATTAAGTACCACAAAGAATAGTATTGATAAAATTAAAATTTAAAACTAAATAACGAGTGTCATTTAACAGCTTGACAATGTCAGCTACTCCGAGCATAAGACGATATATTCGTCGGCCTCGGAGGTTAGACTCTCGACATTATTGTGGGGAATTTAATAACTTATCAGACTTGTCCTGGTAGCATAATTGGTAAATGCACCGGCCCGGATAGCAGGAGATCCAGGCTCGAGTCCTGGCTGGGACAGATAGATTTTTTATTCTGTTCCCTTGCACTAAAAATTGTTAAAATTTACGTAAGATTAAATACCACAAAAACATAATATTTATAAAAATATTATTGAACCTCGCTAGGTTCAGTGGGCGTCAGTTTTAAATCAAATCAAACTAAAGAGTTATTGTCATTACCAATGAATATAGAACTATCATACCTTCTATTATCCGTTTTCATTGGATTGATTGAAGATGGTTTGCAGAAACCAATGAAGACGGATAATAGAAGGTATGATTGTTAAAATCAAATTGTTGGAATAATCCAAAGGCCACTATTTTCAAAAATATTCTGATAAAAAAGTTTCAGTGACTTACAAATACCTTGCAAAAAGCCACACTATATTTTAATATTTTCATGATTTGTGCCAGTCATCGATTCATCATTGAATTTATTTTCCTCCTAAAATAAAATCCGTGGCTTTTTTTAATAATTATTTCCTCAAGATCTGAGGTAACTCTATGAGCTACATGCATAACAACAGGAAATCAAGTTCATTGCCTGCTCAATCGAAGGGTAATGACGCATAAGGTATACTCTACTACGAGTGATATTAAGTAGCAACCCATATTTATTATTTTTTTTCTTTATATCATAAGAATATGATTCCCAGAGCCAACTAGTCACAGTGGTGATATATTACTGAGGGAGTACATACCTCTAGTGTATTCTGCAGGTATGCTCTGTCTGGTTGAGATTAAGAGCCCTCAGACCTGTGGTTGCACTTGAGACCGGCCCCACAATAAAGACGGTGTTCATTTGTCCGGCTCCTGCAGAACCATTACCTTGCTAAATGGTCGCCAGAGGGTAGCACGCTCGTAAATACTGCTTTTCTTCTGTGTGTGTCCCCTCCCCTCACTATCCACACACTTCTAGTTTATTTCTCCTCGGGCTGTCTTCATGCTGCTTTACGGTTTTTCCCCAAATATCCCCTAAACCTAATGAAAATAGGGCTCGGAAGTATATTCACACAAATAACCACCAGAGCAATAAGGTTTTATTCCAAATATATAGAAAGATACTAACAAAAAAAAATGGCGCATTGTTTAATAATCCGCATTAGGTATTTTCTCTTATTCCATAAACCCGTAAATTCCAAAACTTTGTATGACATTTAAATCCCCTAACTCCTTGTTAAGGCTATTACTGCCGTAACACATTAAAGAAAATCTCGTAAATATATTTTTTTTGTTTATTTAAAATCCAGAGTAAAGTTATTTAAAACAAATATATTTTTAAGTTTTTTAATAGAACTTATAACGGATAAGATAAAAGGATACTTTTTAAAGATTTTTCCAAAATAAAACAAGCTAAATCATTACCCGGCATTTAAATTTTTTTCGTAGATCTTCACTGTAAAGAACTAGTAATAAGGTCCGTTGGAACTCATATTTACAAATTTACATTATAAGATGTACACTCATGGGTATATAATAAGCGAGTGTATGTGTGCTTTCTCTGCAAACAATTGAAAAATTTTTCTTACTACAGAAATCAGTCAAGAGTGTTGGGGGTTAATTGCAGAAAGAATTTTAAAAAATCACCAATACCTCTATTATTTTTAGAGTTATGTAAAAAAAATTGCAAACAAAATAATTGTAAAGTGCAATTTTTTATCACTAAAATACTAAAATGAGAGGGGCCAGGATAGCTCAGGGGATCCGGTTCGGTGTAGCAATCCTGGCGGCAAAGGTTTCAATCGCGCCCTGGGCAGGCTTTCATTATAAATAAAAGCTTGTACTGAGCCATGGATGTTTAGAATGGAATGGCAACTTGTGGATAACCCTTACTTCCATGACCCAAACTGGGTTGAAAAGGAGGCGAACCCTTATTATAAATTAAACAAAAAAAATCAATATGAGAAACGCATATTAAAGAAAATATTTAAAAAGTAAATTCCTTATTGGCAAAAATAAAATGACGAATGAGAGAAGAGATTGAAGAAAGGCTTAAATCTAATATCGTAATTTCTTCGTTAAAGTCATTAGTAGAAAATTTTCATTGCTCATTATTAGGTGTACTTTTTTTTTTTT
>KZ809868.1:47412-61453 GCA_000696205.2 Oncopeltus fasciatus
GAACTCCTAAATCTCTATTTATAATACACAGGTTATTTTGGGTGTTTTTGGGGGGAATTTTTTATTCCATTTTTTTCTTCTTTACTTCTTTTTTTTCATATTATTTTTATAAAGTGTTGGCTATGAGAAGGTCACGGGGCCATTTCCTATCCAGGCAACGTGGTGGATTATCAGGAAGGGTAATACTGGGTATAGTTTGGGCTAAAGGATTGGGATGCATGGAAAGGCCAGAGTGGAATTTATTAAAACGGGTTGTGAAGACATCTTTAACTAAAGGGATTTTAAGGTCATTGTGGAGTAAGGAGTTTGCGACGTAATAGTTAAGCCAAATTAAATGAAATATTCTAGTTTTATTCTAAATAAACAACATATACCTAAAATGACGCTCCCTTGAATTGATGTTGAGGATCATGTTTCCTGACAGGAATTTTTACAGATTTAAGATAGAACTAATCATTTACTCTTTTCTAGGTCTATCTTTAATTAAACATGAGTAACAAGCAAAGTTTCTGGGTTATATAGTAATTTTAAAACTACGGCGATAATCACTAGCACTGTCCAAAAATCAAAGTGCAAATGAGAAACTCACTCTTTCCTTAAGAAGATTTTCGATGGCACATAATTAGAAAACTTAATATCTTGTTACATTGGGGATTATTTGAGTGTACCAAAAATGAATAATTAAAATTCTGTCAAACCCTTCCACGACGACTCAGGTCGGCATCAGATTTGCTCTTGGGTAATTTCTGTTTCCCTTATACCAAGATATGAAATATTCAGTATCGGCACGAGCTTAAGTTACGGAGACTAAAGCCGGCTTAGAATATTATCTTGTATTATTGACGGAGTTTGGTTAATGATATTATCGATCTACGGCGAGGTCTAATAAGGAAAGCATCTGACCACTGGATGCCTTCTCAGGATTTAGCTTAATTTCAATATTGATAATGAAGAAATGGAGTCAAACTAAAGCTAGTTAGCTGGATACCACTTGGCTAATGTCATGTTGCTTCTTACAAATATTATCACCTCTCAACTGTAGTAATCGGACATAGTTTTTATTTTTCTATTTTAGAACACAATATTTGACGCGCAGTAATGACCAATATATGCTTTCAAAATTTTTGTGTACGTTGAAAAGAAACCTGACATTTTATTACTGGTGCATTCCAACAATAAAAAGACCAGTTATGAGTCTGATAAGAGAGATAAGAGAATCAAGTAGTAATGTAACGAACGACAACTGTTACACGAGCAACTCAAGNTCAATTTATTCTTGGTAACGTGTGAGAGGGGGATTATAAGAATATAGAAAACATCTTGTAGCTTCCAGCTTTATCTTTGAATCGGATAAAAGGAACTAAAATAACTATTGAAAACAGATAAAAAATCAAGCAACAGTTTTTAATAGTTCTTAGTGAAGTTTTTACTTTATTTATTGACATTTTTTAAGTTAAGGATTGAGAAAGTAGCCTTTAGTAGATGGCAACTGAATAGTAGCACTTGCAGGAACTTGTTTGAAATTATTCTTCTGTATTTCTGTCACCCCTTATGTGGAATCTGTCTTGGGATATAGAACTTCTCTTTTCCCCATGAGATTGGATGGGAAACTTTTTACAAACTATTGTATCAATAACCACGTTGGATAAACATTAACGACCTCATATACACTGCCCCCAATGCTTAAAATTAGACGGACTCTTTTTGAAGACATGTTGTTTATGAAGATAATTTTTAGTGCAAGGGAACAGAATAAAAAATCTAACTGTCCCAGCCAGGACTCGAACCTGGATCCCCTGCTATCCGGGCCGGTGCATTTACCACTTATGCTACCGGGACAAGTCTGATAAGTTATTAAATTCCCCGCACTNNNATTTCCCTTTCGTAATAGGTATAAGACACCTATCGCCAATAACACCATGAGGTTTCTATCGAAAAAATATAACAGATATTCACTGACCCTACAATATTGAAGTTAAAAATGTAGACCATTCGAAATAATATATATATTATTTATAATTTCACAAGAATTCAATGTGAAACTCATTATTTAACTTTATTAATAATATTTTTTTGTGGTAATAATTCCCATGTAAATATTAACAATTTTTAGTGCAAGGGTTTTTATTCTGCTCCCTTGCACTAAAAATTGTTAAAAAATATAGTTCGTTCAAAGTTTTACGAATGTGTATATTAATATTTGTCTTTTTGCTCGAAGAGACCGAATTCGGTATTTTAGCTTATTTTTGCAAATCCTTTCTTCATGGACGAAATCGATCGAAAGGAGACCAAATAGAAAATTAATTAATCATTCCTGTTAGACATAAGAAAAAAAATATTTTAGAACATAATATGTGAAAACATAATTTTCTAATACTTATTAACAAAATTTATAGTCAAAGTTCATATTGAGAAATATATTTCGAATTTAGTACCACATTTTTAAGGTAGAGAAAACAAATTCGATATTTAGGCTTTTCATTGCAAACTATAGAAATAATCCCTTTTTATTTGGCATCGGAATAATAAATAGCTTATCTTAAGTGAAAAAATAAATTTTCTAGCATTTATTTTCAGTAATATGTTATTGAATAAAAGTTATAAAGGAATAAATTTACTATATGACCACGATGACTGACTGGTCATGCCTTTTACGCTCATTGTTCTCCCCATAGTTAAAAATGTAATTTACCCTTGTCTATATATATATATATCCCTCTTTAATAAAACATGTGAAAGCTGCTGTTATGTGACATGCTTTTAATTTTTTACTATATATTTCTGAATTATTTTATCTTTCTATGCATCTATGTTCTGAGCTAACAAATGGCTTATTTTGAAACAAGAATTATAATTTTTATATAATTATCAATGCCTTAAGATGAGCCAAATAAGTACTAGACACTTTGCAGCGTAATACAATGAATAATGTAATAAATACGCGAAAAAAATAATTTTATGATAATATTGGGAAATCTGGACTCTTAGCAAGTAATTATTTATGTATTAATTATACTTCTCTGTGAACATTTTGTTATTTGTAATTTGTGGACGTAAGCTGCAAAGTATAAAAAAATTCAAGCAAAGTAAGAGACTCGATTTCGTTAGGAACAGGTCCCTCGCTGACTTAGAAGAAGCAGAAAACCTCTCCACAACTCTTCCTACTCTCCATAGGGGAAAAAAAGCCCTACACCTTGAACACCCTAAAAAACCCTAAGGACTCATCCGTTCCAGAGAGAGGGAACAAGACCTGTGAGTCCTTCAGTGGTTACCATTCCTATCGACCTGACACCGGCTCGGTCACGGTGACTTAGTGTGAGCGTGTCACAGTTCCCTACAGAGCCCTACTCTGTCACAGGTCATTAAGGGACTTCCACATCAAAGGGAAAACTTCAAACTGTATTCTGCCCGGCACTGGATGTCTGTGTGCTCTTTAATTTACGCGCGAATATTACTCTGAAATAGCCCTTCCCCCCGCCCCCCACCCCATATGGCGGCATTCATTCACGAGTTCAAAGAATCATTACTTTGGCATCGATCAGTGCCCTTTATAATTTTCTTTTCATAATTCACAGTTTTACAGAACCTTTTACTACAGTTTTGATCAATTTTTTTTTTTTTTTCCTAAGAAACTAATTAGAATTTTTTTTTAAAATGTAGTAATCTGCTTTTTCTTCAAAATATAATTTTTTTTGTGATTAATGAGATAATTCAAGAGCAAGAAAAAAGGTTTAAGTAAAAAACTATTCTATATTTTTTTAAATAAGTATATTTCATAAAATTTCTGTTTACTTACATGATTCGTTTATGACACAAAAACTTGATCACGAAAGTATGTCAGTATTGGTTTTCTGCAAAAAAGAAGAAACGGACCGAAAAGGGTCCTAGGGTCCTAAAGATTCTAGGAAAATCTTCACAGAGTGTTTTTAAAACTGAGAAATCCAGAAACAGTGGCCGTTAATGAATTTAAACCGATCACGATTTCATATTGTAAAAAATAAATCTGATTTTAGCAAAATAACCACTTTGATCTATTATAGACACAAATTATAATTATTTATGCATCATGTCCACAATTGATTTATTTATTTATGTAAATTTTTTTTTACCAGGGTACCCCCCTTTTTTCACTTTTAACCTGAGTCATGAAGCTATTCTGTGTGTTTATTCTGTCTAAAAGTTTCGAGATATTTCCCTCTCGTACTCAGTAAATGAAGAAAAGAAATTGAGTATGGCTTTCTGTACTACAAAGTACATATATAAAGTATTTAATGAAGTACTTGTTTTTAATCTTCATTCATTCTGTAAATAAAACAATTCGCAGTAAATGAATATACACATAACACAGAAATAAATAAACTAAATGTCACTTTGCAGGGAGAAGGGCCCCATTGACCCCAACCCCAATATATTTAGGCGTCAAGGCCCAAGAGATCGCGAGGCCAACTTTATTTCAGTCGTTTGGATTCGAGGCCGACGACAGGGATCTGGCATATAGATTAGAGTGTAATGGGAACTTGCTAAGGAAGATTGCAAAACGGAAAGTGGTGAGGCCTTGGACATACAGAATACGTGATGGAAGGTTGAGTTGGACACATAATATGGAGCGTTAGCAATTATTCTCAGGACATTGGATTGAAAGGATTGTATTCGTTGGATATCATGGTGCCTTGAAAAGGCTCAGTTTATTCTCTGTTGTGAACTGTGAACTGTGAGTTATTGTCACTTAAGCTTAATTTGTTCGGCCCAGTTTAGTCGACAGTCAAGATGGAACCCAAGGTAGCGGTTGAATCAGAAAGAGGTATATTATTAAATTTGACATTATTAGGAGAATATTTTCTCGGCTGAAAATTAACCTGTACGCATTTGGACTCATTTATAGTAATCCTATTTAAAAAGACATATTATTTAATTATATAATAATTCACTGGGGAAAAAAAAATAATCCCCTTCATTCTGGCAGAAAAGAAAAAACCAATTTAGATAAAATGAGTTATTATTTCTAACGCCGGTACTTTTGTTTCAATCTCTTGATCTTCGAAATATGTGTTCTTAGATTACATGCTACAGATAGCTCTCTTTTCCCCCTCATCACACAGTTACAAACAGGCACAATAGGTGTGTATGTGATCCGTTTAAAGGTGACCTAGGTAGGAAACAAATAATACCTATATTTATTTTTTTTAAAGTAGGATGAACGTCGTGTAGGATGAAGTCCTTTTTTTTCGAGAGGTACCAACTTAATAATATTTTTAATGTGAACCAAAAATCTGAATGGAATGTTTTTCAGAGAAAAAAAAGCTGAGAAATTTCTTGCGACATTTGAAAAAAAGCTTGAAATTAATCGTCCAGTATACTGTCTTAACAAAGAGGAATATTAATATTTGTTCACGTAGGCTTCGACGGTCGTCAGATGTATTTACCGTATCTTTTTCCTGGTTGGACCGTGTCAAATTGTTGTTATTTGCCGAGCTTTCGCACATCATGTGATATATTATTATTCAGCACGTACAGAAAAATAACAGACATCCTTCCGAAGCCTAAGGATAAACTTAGACTTCGGACTCCAGGAATTTACATGATTCCCTGCTCCTGCGGAACTTCTTACATCGATGAAACCGGAAGGACGATAGACACACGTCTCAAAGAACACATCGCAGACATCAAACACGGACGCACAGAAAGGTCAGCTCTAGCAGAACACTTCGCCAACACCTGCCACCACATCAAATTCGAAGACGCCTCAATACTGGCCCGGGAAAGCAACTACTATCGACGAACCATCAGAGAAGCCATCGAAATAACCAAGAATCCGAAAAATATCAACAGAGAAGACGGATACAGATTGAGCAAAAACTGGAAACCAGCGCTAATTGACAAGAGGATCCAACCAATCAGTGACCAGCTACCTGACTACTCCAGAGACCAGCCACCAGAACACAGTATCAACCAATGGGAAGGCAGACTTCGCCCAAGGACAAGACCGCGCCGGGATTATACACCACCTGGTGTATAAAACATGGTAAATATATACCATCTGGATTTTTAAAAATCTCTCTTTACAACTCTCATTCTCTTTTCAGCCCTGAAGAAGCCATCACATGATGTGTGAAAGCTCGGCAAATAACAACAATTTGACACGGTCCAACCCGGAAAAAGAAACGGTAAATATTAATATTTGTTAGTAGTTTTAAATTTTTTTTATAAATTTAAATGAACAATAATTTTGTAATGTAATATGCACTTTAACTTCAGTAATTGTGGCTTTAATTTTAGAATCACATTCATGACGCTAATACTAGTGTGTCATTATTACTACTCCAAGAAGGGTAGGCCAGGTCTGCACAAGGATCTTTTGTGAAGTAGAGTGTATGAGGTTAGAAAACATTCCTTAAAGCGTTTCTAGAAATAAAAATATTATCACGTTTTTAAACCTCTAGTTACTTAAAAAGTAGGGGGATGAAAGTAAAAATCCGCTATTAAGATTTCATGGAACGCATTGGGGCAAATGAAATGAAACCCACTTTACCCAAGCGCTTTAGCCCTATATAAAGAAAGAATCTCCTCTAGCCATAGCAGGGCTCCATTCGTTAATCTTTATAAATAGAGCTGAAAAAAATAAGGTTGAATGATATCGGGAAGTTCGCAGGACGTGGTGGGGGAGAGAACCCTTTTCAAGTAGAGAACCGTTAGGAGTTCATCTCTCGGGTTATAAAGAAGATTAAGTTGAACTGGGTCAGGTCTTAACGGCCGCTTGAGGAGGTCTCTGAGAGTAATATTATCAGGGTACTAAAGGTACACCCCCGCCATCCCTCGGGCAGGAAGTACCTTTGCTCGTGAGATTAGGTGCCAGCAAGAGTTGTGGTCCCCGGCAGAACAGGGGGTGGTTCCCTGCCGACCGCGACTTGGGGGATTCGCACTTACAGGGAGGCTGTCGAGTCTGACGGATTTTCCAGACGAGTGAAAATACTTTTCTTACTCATACCCTTGTTTAAAATATCCTAAACTGGATAACTAAAAACTAAAGATGAAATCTCAATAAACAGCAAGTGTCAGAATGAACTTCTTTTTTTTTTTTGCTGTGTTAGCCTCCCTTGCAACCACTTAGGGTCATTGGAGGGAGGGGCTATCTAAAGGTTGCCACCCCATTTTAAACACCCATGGCTCAGGACAAGCTTCTATATTATAAATAAAAGATTGAGCTGGGCGTGATTTGAACCCGCGGCGTCAGGATTGCGAGACCCGTACGGATCCCCTGAGCTAGCCTGGTGCCCTATTATTATGAACTCTGCTTTTAAAATGGTTTTGTATCTATATTTGTGTATGTCTGTGAGTTCGAATATAACTTATTGCACACCAAGTACTGTATAATGTAATGTAAACAAGCACTAAAAAACGGAAAACATTCAAAAGAATGGATAACAGATTTAACCCTAGATAAACCCCAACAACCAGGACGTAATAATCATGATGTTGATCCTAATCCTAATCCTAGAAAAAAATATATATTGCGATTGTATTAACACCCTTTATTTCTAAAAATTATAATAAAATAAAATGTTATCCGATTTTAAAAATAATGATGATAATTATGTTAAAATAATCCCTCATTTATTTGAATCGTACAGGGAGCTAGAAAAAAAAAAACTCTTTAGCTCCCCGACTGAGGCAGAGAATTATTTTTCTAGCTCCCTGCACGATCCAAATTAGTAATGAAATTGGGATTACATTACCACAATTATCCTCATGATTTGAATATCAGATAGTGGCCTTTTGCCAAAACGAGAGTCTAATAAATAACTAGCATTTTTAGCTCCTCCGAGTACAAGACGATATATTCGTCATGCTTGGCGGTCAGACTCGGAGTAAAGTGCGGGGAACCAGAAATTATTCTCAGCTCCCTCGGTGGTGTAGTTACCCCTTTAATTTATTAAAATTCAAATAGTGTCCTAAATTATACATAATCATTTCTTGTGGAGTAATCACTCCCTATCAAACACATATCACTACATAGCTTTTGCGATGATAGAGATGTAGTTACCTCTTTATCATCGTTAAAGTGATAAGTATTCCTAGAATCTCCAGAAGAAAAAAAAGTGTGCTGAAGTAAGGCGAACTTCAAATTTAATAATGGAGTTTAATAATTTAAAATGACACAAGTTAGAAGTAGTTGAAAATTGTTCTCTAAAGAATGTAAAAAAATATTATAAATAACTTAGACTAAAATACTTAATTGTTAATAAAAATATTTAGTTTATTAGTTATAGTAAGAAAAAATCTGATATCAAAATATATGTTGATATTAATAAGCTCACTTTAAGTTATAAACTTATCATACAAACTACAACTCTATCATCCCTAAAGCTTATGGTATTTTCTAGCATTATATTAAAAATTAACTGTTTTTATGGTGAAATATCCGTTGATGGATTTACTCTCCACCAAATTTATCTTAACTCTTTGGGATCTAACAATGTCTATAAAAAATAAAATTTCTGTTTTAAAGTCTAACTGTTGCTTCTAAAGTATTAGAAAATATCAGAGTACCTAAAATGTCTTAAAAACTAAACCATGACGAAGAAAAAATAATGAATCAATTAATATACATAGCCTTAATGTCCATAATTTAATCGATACAATTCAGATAATATTCATAGATTCTTCTTCTGGGCCTGTCCGTGTTCAAATTTTTTGTTGTTGTTTTTTATTTTCGAGAAAGTGTTTTCGCACATTCTGTGAAAGCTTCCTAAGAGTTGAATGGATAATGAGCTAGATTAATTTATTTAATTATTAGATGATTTTAGTTGGGGTTCGGTCAAGGTAGATAAAAAAAAAAAAAATACAAGTTTTTAAAAAATGTATTTTTTTTAAAAAGATTATCTACCAACGTTTCGGTTTACATTGTAAGCCTTCTTTAGGGCTATCATGAAAACGAGAGAAGACGTCCTGTCCCTAAGTTCACTGAATTTAGTGTATGTGCTCATTCTTAACCCGGGCCTTGGGAATACATCACCGGATAAGGAAAAGTTTTACAAAAAACATCATTTCTACATGGTCCAGCCCGCATGAAGAATCTATGACTATTTTTTGAAACCTACAAAAAGTCTATATGTACATCAAAGTTCCGATAATGCCTGACATGTAGAATGGCATTACCGAACGCCAAAAAAGAAAAAGAATCGCTCTCATTCTCTGGAGTCGACCGGAAATGATATTGGTTAGATGAAAGGAGGGAGGAGAGAGAGAAAAAAAATATGGATAAGAAGAAAAGCTCTTCCCCGCTGAAAGAGAAGAAACCCTTGGTGGTGGGGTGTATTCGCGGAGATGTGAGAAATCCCAAGGGTCCTGACCGCAGCTCACGTCGGCAAACCGCAATGGCTTCTGCCCTCCAGCCAAAGCTCTACACGGCAAAAATGATTCCTCTAATTAAGACTGTGAGGTCGTTCGAGAGTGACTCCTTCACGTCACAGCGAGTATCGTGTGTTACTTGTTTGCCATGCTATCAGGATCCCCCCCCCTCAAGTACTCATGCCCATTAAAACTGATATATCCACACCATTTCAGGCCTTCTCCGACCCACAGCAATTTACAACCACCTTATTTCGGGCACAACATATTTTATGTTGTTAGATGCTTTTCGGGGGGTTTATTATTTATTTTGATTTTTCTTTTTGGTAATTGTGCCATTCCATGGAGAAGTCACGACAAAGGCAAGACTTGATATTTTTTTTTTTTTTTTTTTTTCAATTTTTCACTGATCTTCAAATTAATGAAAGTAAATATTTGGCCCGATCAAAATGACTATCTATCTCTCAAAAATATCTTTATGCGCTCCGGAGCCCGCAATTTTTTAAATCAAATTCATGATCCCATAGTCACACCCACTCACATACACACATATGTATTACAAATCAACATTTGTGGAATGTAGTAGGTTGGTTTGAAGAAAACATTATAAAAAAAATTAAAACAATTCTTAACATCTTCTTTATTGTTAAATTATGAACTATTTATTGAACTAAAAAGGTGTAAATTTTATAATTTAATTAATGTATGATATTAGTATTTAGTAAAATAAAGATAATAATTATAATTTTCTACTATGCTAAGTTGTTCTAAAGCTCACTTTAGCTAACTTTGTTCACAAAAAAAAAAATAATAACCACATTATTTGTGTTATTTTAGATAGACAAAACATAACAGAGGATAATAGGTGTTTCAATGTTCTACAACGTTTTCACGAAAAATTTTGACAATTATTAAAAATTTTACGCACACATTTACCATAGGCAAGCGATTCACCCGCTCTTCTTTCATAGCCTGTGTACACTGGACCTATGTGTTTCCGCATATTCTTCTCTCCGATTAATACATTAAATTTTGTATTTTATTATTTTTCACACCTATCTTTAATAATAATAAATAAATAAAAAAGTCTTAGTATCTCAGCAGTAATAGCAGAAGATAGAGTTCAACCTATACATTATTATAGCACGGGAGTTGTTCAGTTATTGCCTTGTGTTTGAAGGCAACTGATGCGTTTTATATTATGTTCCTGTTGTTTGATTCATTGAGGATGCGGTGTCTTCATTCACGACTCACTTCTTCTGCAACGGAATTGAGGAGCTTATTTGTAGAAGTTTTCATTCCATCTCTCAACACGGGCGTTGTCATTCCTCGGAAGTATTCCAGTCATATCTGATAGGTTTTTCAATGTTGCGACATATCGCATTTGAATTGATACAACAGTCAGTTGTGTAGGTGCTCTACAGCCTAAAGCGACCTTATCGATAAGTTATTTCATGTCTAATCGATTATTTACTTAACGATTGATTTTCATATTTTTTAGCCGATATTTATATTTGATGGTGGCTCTGACAGCAGCATTTCAGATTTAAGCTATTTTCATTCACCTCTATCATCGGCAATGTGCCATCACTGATCTATTCCTGCCTTTCTCTATCATTTATACCTAGTACTTACTCATCTCTGCTTAGCAAGACATCCTTTATAAAAGCCCACTTGAATTTAAGCTGAAACTTTTGCTTAACTTCAGGTAAGCGTAATCTATCAACATTCAATCTTTTATGTTCAATTATTCCAAATTAATTTTTTTTAATGGGAGAAGGGCTTCACTCAGCACATCTGTACCTCTTCTTTTGTTTCTGACATCCAAAAATGATGGCTTCCATTTTATGCTTATCGCTTTGTGGTCTATCTGAGTTTGATTTAGGAGGTCAGAAGATAATATTGAGGCCTTGAGACAGTTCCAGTGGGCGAATAGTAAATAACTACCAAAATTACCTATATCTGCTTTTCATGTAGCATTTTTATTTTTTTCTTTCGAAAAAGTAGAAAATTTCAACTTTGGGAGTTTCTTTTCAATCCCATATTTTAGAGATTTAAAAAAAATGAAGCTTTATAGTTTGTTCTTAAATGGATAAAAGTTTGAGGTCCTCCTTTCCTATTATTCATAAAAAATTATGGCTATTGATGATAAATAAAAATTCGATAGTGTGTATATATAGAAACAAAACAATAATGAATAATAATAAAACAATAATAATAAGGCTGAGGTAGAGAGTTTTTTTTCTAGCTCCCTGTAGGGTTCAAATTAAAAACAATGATAAATTCCAATGGAAAAAAAAAATCTTAGAACTTCTTAATTTACTATAAAAGTTAATCATATATCTTGATTAATAAACAAATCTGTGCTGAGTTCTTAGCTCTAAACTTAATAGTCCGCTCATTGCAGCGAAAAATCTTTATTTACTCAAATTTAACATTAGATAATCCCCCACTCCTAATGGTCCGATTTTGCTCAATAACAAACTTAAATTTTCCCACTGGATTTAAAAGCGCCATACCAAATTTCAACAGAAAGACTGAAAACTGTGGTTATCTAGCTTTGAGAAATACAATATTGTATTTTGTGTATTTTACTTATAATGTATTTAATAAGATATAAGTAAACAGGTAGATGAATAATGGACCCTGATATATGGCAAGGTTTGTCAGCTAGGTTTATTTGCTTCGAAAATTTACATATTATAGGGGTATTAAATAGTTAATAGTTCTAGAGGAATTATACATAAACATAAAAAGGAATTAGTGACTACTTTCATTTTAAATACTGAAATGGATTATTAGGGTAGAATATAATGTTCCTGAGTAAAAAGCGCAAAACCCTTCTACTTCATTTTAAAATCCTAATACCTTTCTTATTTTGAGCCTCTTATAAAATACGATGGAAACACATGCGTTACAATACTAAATCTATAACCTTATAACCTCTGTACATTTCTTTATTACGCTATTGATAACACTGAACAACAAAGTTTTTGTTTCGGGGTTGAAATTAGCTGATTTTAATGTATTTCCACGTGTTAAAACCGAAAATGACCATACAAATTATATATTAGCTCTTGTTTTCAAGATATAGTATCATTCTATTATATATATATTGAGTTTTCAACAAATGAAATATTTCATCACCAACAGTTGGTACACATGTTTGTTTACATAACACCCCTCTCATCAGCTGTTCATAAGTAGTAAACATAACCTTTGCGAGTTTGTCAATTGTACGCACGTGGTTGCTATTGAAATTATCGTGTGAAGTTGATTTTTNGTGTGTGTGTGTGTGTGTGTGTGTGTGTGTGTGTGTGTGTGTGTGTGTGTGTGTGTGTGTGTGTGTGTGTGTGTGTGTGTGTGTGTGTGTGTGTGTGTGTGTGTGTGTGTGTGTGTGTGTGTGTGTGTGTGTGTGTGTGTGTGTGTGTGTGTGTGTGTGTGTGTGTGTGTGTGTTGGTGAGCATTAAACCGTCTAAATCCAGTCCATATGTATGTTATAGCTAAACCTCTACTCGTTATGAGTAAATTAATAAATAAAGTTCTGTTCCACAAAGAAGTTAAAAGAAGAAAAAAGTTTTAGATGGCAAATTAGGCATGGCAACTGTCAAGTATGTCAGGTCTAGTGAGAAGGACGGCACGAGGATCACAGGAGCTGAAGGCTCGTAGCATCTAAGGCTGAAATCACGGCGCTCACGAGGAAATGTTCCGTTATTCCGTCGTTGCTTATCCGTGAATGGCGGAACACACATCAAAGTTTAAGGGGACAAGCGGTCGGATAACGCCGGTTCCTGTTTATCTTCCCCCGCTAATTGAATACGTGTTGAGAGGCACCAGACCAGAGTTCCAGCTTTGTATAGGCCTTGGATTCCCTTTTAGCGATACGAGTTTAACCTTACTAATAGATGCATAGCCTAAGAGCAGAGCCTCACATTTTTAAAATTATTTTTATATAGATGTTGTTCAGAGAACTTCAATTTTCCCTTCAGATGCTCTTCAGCTGACCACCTGAGCTCTGTACTGCCATCTGTGGAGAGTCCCCACAACTGCATGGGTGAGCATTAAACAATCTATATCCCAGTCTGTATGTATGTTATGGCTAAACCTCTACTCGTTATGAGTAAATTAATAAATAAAGTTCTGTTCCACAAAGAAGTTAACAGAAAGATAAAGTTTTACATGGCAAAGTAGGCATGGCAACTGTATATATGTCAGGTCTAGTGAGAAGGACGGCACGAGGATCACAGATCGCCTCTGACAGGTCTTGTGATACCACCTGAGCTCTGTGCTGCCATCTGTGGAGAGTCCCCACAACTGCAGGTCTCTTGCATAGACAAGAAAAGATTAAGATCCTACTCTCTATAGCCAGCTAGCCAACTTTTTTTCATGCTCAGTTCTTTCTTCTTCTTTAATATATTCGAGTAGAAGAACAAGTGGCTTGCTCTGGGCAAGACGGGATGGAGAGAAGAACAAGAAGATGGAGAGGAACGCAATACATTTAACACCCACTGGCCAGTGATTTTAAACTAAGCTGTGAGTACTAACTCATTGTCCCTCACACACAAGGACTTTCAACATTAATTTATCATGCAATGAAGTAACTCAACATCAATTCATCATGCAACATCAGCAGTGCCCTCAACTCATCAACATCTCAGTTTAGAATTTTAATAATGACTCCTCATTTTTATTT